>NQII01000846.1:216226-231885 GCA_002778355.1 Clitarchus hookeri | reverse complement strand
AAAGCGTGCCCGCGGCCATGCACGTCAAGACGCACCATGTCACGACCTCCGGCCCCGCTTCCTGGCGCGGCGCGAGGGGCCCCACGTACCGACATCACACACACAGTACATGTTTATTTTATTGATTGATTGATAAAGTTTTTATTCCAACAACATGAACAGTTACAAAATTGGAAGTGTAATTACAAACAAGGGACAATAATACAGTCATACAACATGCCAGTGTACAAAAACACTCTTCTGTCGAAAGGAAATAATTGAAATGTTACAAGAAACATAACTGAAAGAGGAAGTAACCCAGCTGAGGAAAATAACCAGAACCCCAAAGTGAGTCAAGAATGAAAACAAAACAAAAACAAAACAAAACGCCCGGAACAAGGAATTACAAAACTGACAATACGAAAAGGAAAGTATGGGATACCCCAGGAAATAAAAGGCCAAAAAGGAAGGTGTAAGTTTAAAACATATTACAAGGTCTGTGGACCACAAAACCATAAATATAAAAAATCGTGAAAGCAACAGAAAGCATAAATCAAATAAGCGAGAAGTAAAATAAAACAATACCGTGAAGAGTAGACGTATTTCACAGGTATATGGCCCCGTGTGACGTCACACAGTACATATGCAAGCTGAGATGAAATGGTGTGGCGGTTTCTTTAAATGTGGGCGAACTCATTCTCTAAGTGGCTGCGCGAGGCTCTGCGAACGGACTTTCTGCCCGGCTGGCTACTGCGTGATGTTAAATGTTCGCTATTGGCTGGGCTGACGATTGACGAGTAGGTTACCACGCGCTGATTGGCGAACGGCGTTTGCGGTGTTAGCGGCTATTCACCTCTCTATAGGCCATCTCATTTGGAATAATAGTCAATCAATATATTTTATTTTACCCTCAGACGTAAACTTTCAAATGCGGTGGAATATACACGCTGTACTAGCATGGCAATATTTATTTTAAAAAGTGGTTAAAGGATAAAAAAATGTCTGAACGAAAAAAGTAACTAGGGCTTCAAAAGTGCTCATTTTACCGCGAACAGTCTATATTCTTAAGTATCCTGTAGTAAAATCTCCCTTCCCTACTCCTGTTTTTTTTTTGAGATA
This sequence comes from Clitarchus hookeri, assembly GCA_002778355.1. Lineage (NCBI taxonomy): Eukaryota > Metazoa > Arthropoda > Insecta > Phasmatodea > Phasmatidae > Clitarchus > Clitarchus hookeri. Next base: position 230,787 of record NQII01000846.1, on the reverse strand, counting down.
GCAGGAAATACTCATTTTTTTCAGAAACATTTCGATTTTTACATTATCCCTCTTTGATCTCTCACGCATATCTAAGCACACCGAAATAATAAAAATAACTCTCTTCTTTACACACATACAGTATGTAAACACTCGCACACCTACAACAATCCACCACAACTCAAAAATAGTCGATTTACAATTACACCTATTTTTCATGTAGGAGAATGGTATTTTTTCCTGGTGCGAAACTACCACATCTGTATAGCACATCCCTTCTGTCCAGTGTCATTTCAGATATGTTGTCATTTCAGATATGTCACTTTTGCATTTCTTTTGTTAATGGAGGTGATACAGAACAACACTGCTCCATTACGTGTTATGGTTGTATTGCATACAGTCTGCCAGAAATAGTAAAATAGGTCGATAATCCAAAGAGTGCCACAGTTCCAGATATGACAGTTTTACACAGTTGTTACATTGGGGCACCTTTACTATAAGTCTGTTTATACAATAGTGCCAGAATCAGTAATATGGTGGTCTAGCATTTGGATTGTGATAGATAAAACTGCCACAACAATGAAATCATAAATTTCAATCGCCAGCCACAAACTACTACTATTTGCTTTCATACGTGTAACAATACATACAATACACTTTATGAAAAACTCTTGTACTTTCATAGAAAAATGTACTTGCTAATGCAAAATAAAACTTCCAAACGTGATTATCTCGAAATTAGATTATCGAGATGAGGCAGTATTGTTTTAGAAGTGCGATATATTAATAAACTCTGTATTTTTTAACAATCTGTTACTTTTAAACTGATCTACTGTCTTCGGTGGTATCGATTTTAGTCACTAGAATCGCTTCGATGTGACGTCACCATTCAACGATAAGAGGCACTTGCGGAGAAACCCACTGAACTAAGACAATTTCAGTCTTCATTGTAGCTATAGCAGCTGTTGGCGGCTGACATTTCCACTGCATGCAACGCTGCTTTCTAAATCGTGTGTTCACGTGGCTGCAGTTAGCTACTTTTTTTTATTGTAGCCTACTTGTAATCTTTTACCATTACGACATAACCTTATAACTCCACGTTTTGATGTTCATGTTTTTATACTACCTACAATTTAAAATATGCGGAAACAATAAAACAAGGAAAATGGCTTTAAAAAATCAGGATCTATGAATTTACTTGTGAGGGTAGTTTCTTGGAAGAAACCATTGCTATTTTTAAATAATGGATACAGCTGTGCACACGTGCTCTCTAAATAATTTTAAAATATGGAATTTACCGGAAAATCTTCCGAATTTTTCTTTCTGTCATCTGGCAACATTGCTCTTCGAGATCCACTAAGTGGTTCTCAGCCTAACACCATCTGAAGGTACCCACCGTCTTCTACATTCTTTTTGTGTATATAGGCTGCTCGTGGTAAATTAAGCACTTTTAAAATCAACTTTTGAAAAAAAAATCACTGTCCGTTACTATGACGTATTTCAACCATTGACTACAGATGAGGTAGACCGATCTCGCTGACTGCGCACAACCAATCTCCGTGTACCAACATTGAACTGCTTTTCTGCCAACACGTCTAGCAAAAACGGTATGACTAGGATATTAGGTTAGAAAACAGATTTGTAAACAAATGCTTTGAGATGAATGTATACTTCCTCTAACNCGGTATGACTAGGATATTAGGTTAGAAAACAGATTTGTAAACAAATGCTTTGAGATGAATGTATACTTCCTCTAACTAATTTGTAATGCAGTTTGATGAAATTCGAAGTGGTAAGATTATTTTATTCATATAATAGTGCTTGTCATTTAAAAATTAAGATATAAACGAACTTTTTCATAACGGTTGACAATGTAACTTTGACAGTTGTGTTCCTTTGAGGTAGGTCAATGTTGGGTACATGCGCAGAAGACGAATAAGCGTTCTACCTCATCTACAGTCTATGATTTCAACTAAAACACTGACTGGCAAGCTGTGAAGTTGCTAGCGAGGTAGGACAAATAGTTCCTTGTCTTAACGTCGCGNTCAACTAAAACACTGACTGGCAAGCTGTGAAGTTGCTAGCGAGGTAGGACAAATAGTTCCTTGTCTTAACGTCGCGTCGTATTAAAACCTTGACGTGAGCAAAAGAGCAAACTATCATATTAGTATAATTTTTATTTCACTGTTACGTGACAAAACGCAATAAAGTGATGTGGTCCATAGAAATGCTAATTTCGCGTATTGTGGAAGGATACAAATTGGAGGAGAAAGTAGATTCTAAGCAGGGTTTTCAAAAGTGCTGACTTTACCGTGAACAGCCCACAGCCACGTGATGTTAAAAACATATTATTTTAAATTCCGCCTGGCCTCACGCTACTTGACTGTTAAGGCAAGCTACAAATGAGCCTCCTATATTCATTCACGACTACATGACCACCAGTTCTGTTGGTCTCAGTATTCCCGTTTACAACCGTCATATTGGTTCACACAACACCGGACACGCTTACTATACTGTATGTACACAGTTCATCATTGGCCGGTTCTCTGGCAATATCATGCCGAGTTGAAAGTATCCCAACCTGATGTTCTTTCTTTTCATTTAAGTAATTTACACTCTGAGTGTTGCTGACGTTATATTAAGCAGCAGAGTACCTCTGAACACTGCAGGCGAAGTGTAATACTTCGTCGTCAAAGTTTCCAAAGATTGCGGACGTCACAGTGTTAGGAAAAACTCCACACAACTCGCGGTTAAATGCAGAGGACGTAATATTACGTCGGTGTTGATACTTTCAGTTAGTGAAAACACATAACAGTTGAATGTGAAGTGTATATTTGTTTTGACATTTTTTTTATCGCAACAAGTCAGCTACGTACTCGCCGCGCTGCGTTATTGAAAATCCAACCGTTCATAGATCAAAAGTGCAGTGACGTCCGTGAATCTGACAACCCACAGGGAACGAAACTGACGGCGCTGATAACTTTCCCCGGGTCACACGCAAATGCGCTTTCCGTGCAACGTGCCCACAATCACCGACACAGACACTGGGAGGATTAAATGCTCGACGTGTTGCAACCGTCTATTTGGCCTTCAAATGCACGTGAATCGATATAACGCCCACGTCACGGGACCTGGTATTACAGCCGGCGGCTATTAACCAGTGAACCCTTACTTAGATATAATTTCCTTCAAAGCATTATCTCGTCCTATAATACTATGAATTCAGTGGCGTTGTACCAGCATTAATTGGGAAGAATGGGCATGCAGGTTGAGACCCAAGTCAAAGAAACTTCAGATTAAATTTTAAAAAGACTGCTTGTTGGAAATTTGCAGCAAAAATAAAAGTGTATTCGGGAGAATTCCCAACAGTAAATTTTTTAAAATTGTAATGAACAAATTTTCATAATTTAGGAGTTTTCTTCTTCCATTCCGTTTATACTGTAAATAAAAAACTCAACACATTTCTGAAAAAAAAAAAAAAAAAAAAAGTAGTGAAGATATTTAATTGAGCTTATGCCAGTAAAATATTTACACAAAAAGAATTGTGGAAAAATACCACATTCCACTTATTACCTTGCAGAATTATATTAAACATAATTTTAATAATATGATGAGGATGGTCTACTTCGAAATACTGACTAGTGGTAAAATAACTATTATTAGATATCTGCACTCCAATATTGACTATAATCTCTTGAAATATAGTATTTGGATAGGATCTCAACCCACTTCACCGCTAAACGAAGCTCCAGGAGAGTTGATCATGAAATAACGGAATGGAAAGGGTTACATCACTACATAGTATACAAGGAAGTCCCTGGCGCGCGTCTGTCTGTCTGTATGACTGCGCTAATCTCGAGAACCACTGAACGGATTTGGATGCGGTTTCTACTGTTATGATCTGCATTTATCGAGGAAGGTTTGTGTGTATTAAAAATTGCCCCAGCACTTAAAGGAGCTGATCATTAACGGTATTAGTGAATCAAGACGGGAAAAATGTTTGCCGCCAGCGCGCTCTCATGGAATACGCTGCATAATCCTTTACAGATATAATGAAATCATGTACGAAAGAATTGTGTATTATTAAATGATCTACAAAAAATCAGCGGTAGCATATATCTCTCTTACATAGATAAGTAGTAATAAGCGTATTTATAATTTACATTACGCAGTAAAAACAAACGAAAAATTCATTGTCTTTTCTAACCACAAAGAACTTAATATTTATTAAAATTAATTAATTCATGATTAAAACTGTTTGATGTAGATACGAAATGTGCTTAACAGCATACTCGCCAATACTTTAAAAGTCTTCTCAAAAAGTAATTTCTAAAATCGAGACACGCGGGCACGGACCTATACGCGGGCGGGGGTAACGAGACTCGATTACAAATAACAAGTTAAAAAAGTTATCTTATTGAAGGTACTATTCTAACTGGATATGGTACTGGAGAAACTGTTTTAATACATAGAATACCAATAATTCCCTCGGATTTGCCTTTAAATTAAAAAAAGTGCAATTTTAAGAGATTGTTTTGGTATGACCATAAATAAGGCACAGGATGAAACAATGTGGCTGTAGTGGATTTGAGTGGAGTGTGTTTTTCACCCTTTCGCGTGTCACGTCAAACAGAAATCTTTTTGTGCTGGCGGTCAGAGGCAAAACTGTTAATGTTGTATAGAAAGAAATTTTCTAAACCACCATCATATAATATTGTTATATTAGAGATGTATGATTGTGGGTAAGGTGAAGGAGGTAGATGTGCCAGGATCGAGGTAAGTGGAGGTCCATAATCTCTGCCTACTCCTCTAGGAGACAGGCATGACGTGTATGTATGTACACTGAAGAGCCAAAAAAAACTGGTACACCTGCCTAATATCGTGTAGCTCCCCCCCTCCCCCCAACTCGAGCACGCAGAAGTGCCGCNGCATGGACTCGACTAATGTCTGAAGGTATGCAGGAGGCAATTCACACCATGAATCCTGCAGGGCAGTCCACAAATCCAATCTGCGCCAATTTGAGAAAGGGTTGCACGTCTGTCACGTTTAATGATTCTCGTCAGTCGTCGTTTGTCCCGTTCTTTCACGATCTTTTTCCGGCCGCAGCGATGTCGAAGATTTGATGTTTTACCGGATTCCCGATATTCAAGGTACACTCGTGAGATGGTCGTACGCGAACATCCAAATGTTATCACTACCTCGGAGATGCTATGTCCCATCTCTCGTGCGCCGACTATAACACCACGTTCAAACTCACTTAAATCTTGATAATCCGCCATTGTAGCAGCAGTAACCGAAATAGCTGCCCACAGCATAGCGTTACTCTGATTGGTTCCATACCTCTGTTATTTGCATACGCACGTCTATACCAGTTTTTTTTTTTTGGCTCTTCAATGTATGTATGAATGTTATATATGATAGTAGTTTACTAATTTACTATCACATAATATTGTAATTGTCTTTTCCCAATATATTTATTAATATATCGCTGTAAAAATTAAATTGTACCCGGGCGAAGCCGGGCCGGGTAGCTAGTATGAACATAAAAAAAAAAACAATTATGATAGCAATACTTATAACAGAATATCATAGCAAATTTTATAGTTTTCATACACGGATAAGAAAAACATTCTGCATTACTCTAATTCGCATGTCTACGGTGACTACATTTGTAAAATAAAGAATGTTGAAGAAAAAGCCAAGGGGTGTCTACGCTGATGATATCAGTCCTTCGGTTACGGGCTCTTCGCGGACTGACCGCGTGAAGGATTATCAGGGGACTGTGGAGGAGGTTCCCCTCACTGGGAAGCCGAATGGCTCCCTGCGCGCGTAGCCAGGGTCGTGTGTAAGGGAGGGGCTTTGAGGGATCAAGCCTTCCCCTCACCGACCCAAACAGATTAACAAATCTCACAATTTCAATAAGACTATCAAATAATGCGAGACAGGGAGGCATAATGTGTCCGAATCCCTATACTAAACTTCGTTACAAGTCATTGCATTTTTCTTTTCACTCATCCTAAATTCATGGGAAATACTGCAGTAAAAATTACTTACCACTTAAACTATGGACACGTTTGGATTTTTGACGTACAAGAGTGCAATGATATAAGACTGGTAATGATAGAGAGTATTCATTAAATTAGATCAGAGCAATTCCTCGCACACTCCGAAACGTAACATTTAAAATTCAAGTAGATTTACTTAAATTTAATAGGACAATATATATGTTAAAAATTGCATTTTAATGTATAAAAATGAACAATATTAAGTAATCGCAGACGGTTCTGTTAAAAACTGGTAATTCTTGAATAATGCAATTAATTATTTTAATCTTACAAATTTTTTTAAAACAAAGATTCCAAATGTATATNATGGTAATTCTTGAATAATGCAATTAATTATTTTAATCTTACAAATTTTTTTAAAACAAAGATTCCAAATGTATATATACATGTTCTATTCTTAATTTAAAACCCCTCCGATGAGACGGAAGATTAAGGAAGAAACAGTTTACGAAACAGTTTACGAACGAGTCCGATTAGTCGCCTTTCACATGACCAGCAAGTGTTCGCAATCAAATTGCTTTTCTTTGGAAAAGGAGGGCATTTTATAAAAAGGAGGACGATGAATTTTCACTGGAGCCACAAATTAATTATACTAGATACATTAATTTCTTTCACATAAAGTTTAATATTAAAATAATAAATATTATTTATATGCTTTATCAAAGAATATGCAGATGTTTTAATAAAATTAAACAAGCGAAGGTTTCATTCACAGCTATAAAATGTTTTGTTGCGCTAGCACTAATAATATCACAATAATCAGTAGGCAAAATATCTGCAGTCAATATTTTACAGGTTAACTTCTTTTAAGAAAGTACATAATGTTCTCAAACACGTAAGAACAAAAACCTTTCTCAAGTTCTCTCATTGTATGATAGTAAACTGAATAATTACTGGAAGCAGCTTTTTCTCAACTTTGTTCATTGACTACATGCCAAAGAAAAAATGCTTTCCACTTGTGCACTGTGCCCTGGTATAGAACATAAAATTCACATATAAATTCTTAGAAATGCCCAAGTTGAGCAACATTTTACACGTCACATCAGGAGGATCTTCAAAGAAACTTCCTTATTGGTCCTTGAAAAATGATATTAAGTAACAGCACAGTTCAAAAACTCTTACATCATATGATACATCAAAATCAATGGTCCTTTCATTCAAACAAGCTATGGACGGCTATAAATACTAGAATTTGCCACTTATTTTGTATTTCAAGTNTCAATGGTCCTTTCATTCAAACAAGCTATGGACGGCTATAAATACTAGAATTTGCCACTTATTTTGTATTTCAAGTGCATCCAATTTTAGCATAGAAAATCTTCTTAACTGCGCACTTTTTTTTCCTAAATAACACACGCAATTCGCTCTAATATCAAAACCCGATATAATAAACTATATACAAAAACTTATTTTTTCCAGTTATTTATAAATTCTTTCTCTATTTGCATGGCACAAAATTATGACAACACATTTGTTTGTGGGCAATGAAGCATTAATTCCGAACGATTCATTACCGGCAAAATAAAATTTATTTCCTATGTAACAGCTTGAATTTAATAATAAAAAAATTGACATATAGAGCGCAGAAACAGTAAGTATTTTTCTGAAAATTAATTTTCATAAAAAGATTTTGATTAAGTTCGGTGGCTGGAAATAAATTAAGTACCCGCTTGAAAGCTGAAAAAATAACAAAAAGGTTGTGTTAAATTGTTGACAGCCGATATCAACCAAGTCATAAAATTCCTCTAGAGATCCTATACGAATTGTACGCACGGAAAAGTAACAAACTGTACTAACTGTATTCACGGAAAAGTAAACATATGCATGAACTGTATGCACGGAAAAGTAAATGAAAAATTTCATGATCACCGATTTAATTATCAAATCCACGCAAGTCAGCATCATGCTGTAATTATGTGCTGGGCAACCAATGAAAGCATATTTCGTCCGGAACCCCGACCTTGTCAAGATATTCAAAACATTATTGAATTTTTTGTAGTCTCAGATTGGTTGCTTATAGTGTTTGTAACAAAATAACCTTTGCTTTTGTCCCACCTTCTTTTCAGTCAAAATACAAAACTTTTTTTTTTTTAAAGNTGTTTGTAACAAAATAACCTTTGCTTTTGTCCCACCTTCTTTTCAGTCAAAATACAAAACTTTTTTTTTTTTAAAGCTATAGAAACGTAACTGTTACACATCTCCATGTTTAGGCTGCCCTTTCACAAAGTCTAGAACATCGTTTTTAAATTGCCACTAGATTTACACTTAAACTTTTTCGCACTATGCGAACAAATATAATTGTTAGTGCTGCATAAATATCTAAACGTTTCGTATTTCTAGTTCTAAAACCTAATGGAAAGCCCACTNATTTAATTATCAAATCCACGCAAGTCAGCATCATGCTGTAATTATGTGCTGGGCGACCAATGAAAGCATATTTCGTCCGGAACCCCGACCTGTCAAGATATTCAAAACATTATTGAATTTTTTGTAGTCTCAGATTGGTTGCTTATAGAGTTTGTAACAAAATAACCTTTGCTTTTGTCCCACCTTCTTTTCAGTCAAAATACAAAACTTTTTTTTTTTTAAAGCTATAGAAACGTAACTGTTACACATCTCCATGTTTAGGCTGCCCTTTCACAAAGTCTAGAACATCGTTTTTAAATTGCCACTAGATTTACACTTAAACTTTTTCGCACTATGCGAACAAATATAATTGTTAGTGCTGCATAAATATCTAAACGTTTCGTATTTCTAGTTCTAAAACCTAATGGAAAGCCCACTATTTGTTCATGCATATTACACTTGCCACAAAAATTGTGCTCAGACAGCAATTCTTTTCCCATCCTACCCTTATATACAGGAGTAGGAGGTTCAAGGAAGTGCTCTCCGTACGTCTCTGCATGCAGTTTTAGAGAGGAACATGATAATATAAAACCAAATTACAATTAAACAGAACTACATAACTATATACAGTGGCTCACATTAATATTCGGCCACCGATGATTATCGCAGTTGTATGGCCTTATGTGACATTAGAAATGAAGATAAACATAAAACTTATTGCACAATCATTCTTGTGTGCTTCAAATTAAATGCAATAGTAGCCAATAATTGAAATGAGCACTGCAAGTTAATGAAACACAATATTTTGTCATCGCGTGCTGCATAGGTATGTCACTTTAATATTCGGCCAGTTGTGGTGGACGCGTGGCACAGGCACGATGCACATTGCGTTCGTACCTCGTGTCATTCCCAGCACGCTCTCTGCGCTGAGAGGTTGTATTGGGTAGCTCTGTTGACTGCGTCAGTCAGGAAAATGGGACGTAGGGCAGGAATACAACGTTTGAACAGCGGCAACTGGTCATTTTACTTCATGGAAAGAAGAAATCTCAACAAGAAATNTGGTCATTTTACTTCATGGAAAGAAGAAATCTCAACAAGAAATTGCGGAGCACTTGAATTTGCCGAGGTGCACTGTTGAAGACATCATAAGAAGGTTTCAGAAGGAATACAGAATAGATTCGGTACCTCAAAAACGACAGCCAAAGGAACTAAGCGAGAGAGAAGAACGTCTAGTGATCAGGAAAATAAGGAAAAGTCCAAAAATTAGTGCTTGCAAACTTACAACGGAGGTACTCAATGAATGCGGAAAGAACGTCCATCCAGAAACCATACGACGAGTTATCAGAAGAGCAGGATATAATAGCAGGGTATCTAGAAAGAAGCCGTTCATTAATGAGGCAAATAGAAGTAACGACTTACGTTCGCAAAATACCACGCTCTGTTTCTACTTTTAACCACCTATGATGTTATTTTTGCTGATGAGACGAAATTGAATGTGTTTGGTTCAGATGGCGGGGTAACAGTATGGCGCAAGCCAAATCAGGAGCTAAAACCTGGGAACATACAACCTACTGTGAAACACAGTGGAGGCAGTATTATGATCTGGGGCTGTATATCTACAGCAGGTGCTGGAGAGGCTGTACGTGTCGATGGAACAATGAAAAAGGAAGACCATCTCAACACCCTGATAGCAAACCTACACAACAGGGATGATAATCTGGGCATTAGGAACACGTTTAAGTTCTACCAAGATAATGACACAAAACAAAAGTCATACATTGTCAAGAGCTGGATTTTGTATAACTGTCCCAAAGTCATTTACACACCTCCTCAATCACCCAACCTGAATCCCATAGAAAATCTGTGAGATGAACTCAAAATAAAACTGCGCAACAATTAGGTCCACAAAAGAATTAGAGAAAAGGTTCAAGGAATGATGGAGTAAGATTGGCTCCGAATGTACCAGGAATATAATTGCTAATATGCCACAACGCCAGCGAGAAGTAATTAAACAGAATGGCCATGCAACCAGGTATTAAAAACTGTGTGTTTAGTTTTCAAAGAGGATTATGTTTGTGTTTGAATGATGATGGCCGAATATTAATGTGAGCCACTGTATATATAAAACATGATATATGTTATCTCTGTTCTGTTTAATGTTTGAAACACTAGAGCTGAAATTACTTAGTGATTGATAAATGAAACAGTTCCTAAGAGAGGAGAGTGATATTCTAAAGCTACACTGTAATTGGTTAGATCTATATAACTGTGTGTGTTGTTTGCTTCTCTACTTGTTCTTTATTGTGATTGAAACAAGGAAGTTCAAAGTACACACTCATTGATAAATACAACACAATTACTGGGTTACCTCTTACAGTCATGCCTTATTTTATAAATTAATAATGAAATAAAATTTTTGCTCGTGCTGTATTTATCCAAATTGAACAGTTTCTTCAATCACACAGTCAGTGAAATACATGTTAGGTGCTAAGGAGACATTTAGGAAACCACTCGCCAACAAATTACACAATCCTCAGGAAAGAAACTGGCTGTATTGGGCCATGATCCTAGCCGTGTGCAGCTCTCGTCATATGTTTTATTTCTCTGCAACATGTACACTGTAGTGGACACATGGAGTGAAAGGGCTAAGCTACTTAAAATTGGGGGAACTGGTAACGCGGGTGGTATATCTAGGCGATAAAGCATTCGACGACAGCTCGGGCAGCATGTTTAACTGTTGGCGTTTATAGCTCTTCCTGCCATCCATACTTATGGTGATTCAAAATAGATCCTTAAATACAGGTAGGGGCGGAGTTAAACCGACAAACTTCGTGAGGTGATTCCTTATGCAAAATCTCGGCTCTCACGACCTTGGTGTTAAGAGCAGCCCAAATCTCTTCACTCACTGATGCAAAATCAAGTGGAAAATATACAGGACACTTTATACCTAAATTGAATATTATGGAAAATATGAGATATGTAAAAATGAGATTTTAAAATGTTCTGCAAAATATAGGAAATGTTGTGAAATTAAACTACAATTCTCCGAGGAGGCAGCAGTGGCTGAGCGGTTAGCCTGCTCGCCTTCCACCAAGGCGAGAGGGAATCGTGTCGGACAATACCGCTGGCCCCGTGTCCCCCGCCCTTTTATTCCGGCGCTGCCCCATACTCACCTCACATAACCCTTATTGGCTCTCAAGACCCCGATGTTAAGAGCCGCCCAAATCTCTTCTCTTACCCTGTTATTTTCATTACGAGACGAGGTATTTATGAGTGTCTGCTCTTGGGTTAAAGATCCCGATATCATAAAACAATGTTGGGGGAAGTAGTAGAGTAATGGCGGTTCAGCATCAACTGGATGCTGGATGGAAAACTGGGACCAGAGAGGCCATCTTGGATGATGTCACGCGACATCATCCTACTACGTCATTCCTCGTCAGCAACTGCTATATTGGATTTCCCTTTTTCGGTCTGGAATTTCCCTTTTTTCCTCCTGCTCTATCATTCCACCTCGGCACTTCACGCTATTTCATTCCGATTCTTTTTCTCCTGCTCTTGCATTTTGATTATTTTTCTCCTGCTCTTGCATTTTGATTCTTTTTCTCCCGCTCTTTCATTCCATCCTCATGTACTTTCTGTCCCTCGGGGGATTTTCTCATATTCTTTCCAGACTCCTTTATATTTCTCGCTGTGTTTTTTTTCTCCCGTGCCATCTCATTCCTTCCCACCTCCCGTCCGTTCTATCCCTGGGGGGAGTGGGGTCTCCTCATATTCCTTCCAGTCCCCATTATTTTCTCTCTCTCGTTCCCACCCCTCTCTTGCTTTTCGCATTCTCCATCATCACCGCCAGTCGTCTGCTGTAAAGGACCATCATTGATTCCCGCATCCGCCACCAGAGTGTGCTAAGCCATCTTTAATTCTGATGTCTGCCGCCATCTTAGATTCATGTACCTGCCACCAGTGTGTTTGAAGTTATACATTTGGGGGCTAGGAGCGCTGGTATCCGTATTGCTGCGTAGGGCCGATCTCGCCATAGGGCCATTGTCACTGACGCAAGAGAAAGTAATGCGTATGGGTTTGTGGAGGCGGAGAGAGCGTTTCGGGGCATCATGAAGACATACATTGCCGAGAATACTTTGACCCAGGTTATGGTTATTTGGAACTACCTCGCGTGGATGAAGAATATCGTCGGCCAGCTGGAGCAGGAGATTGAGGACCAAGTGGCTCTTAAGTTCAATATTTTTCTGGAGTGCGCATATGGAAAACCTGAGCCACATGAAGGCGAGGCGGACCAGCGAACCTTCAAAATGAAGAACATGCCCCTCTTCAATGTTGACGACATTGAAGATGCTTTGTCGGNAAGGCGGACCAGCGAACCTTCAAAATGAAGAACATGCCCCTCTTCAATGTTGACGACATTGAAGATGCTTTGTCGGCAGCCATTGCCAAGATATGCCAGGACAAGGTAGGATACATGGGGAAGGGAAGTGGCTGGACCTTCTCCCCTGTGAAACAGCTTCAGCTGCATGTCAACAAGCTTGACCCACCGAGAACTTCCTTCTACATCACCCTGCCTGCACAAATTTAGACCAAACATGCAAATATTAACCCACAGAACAATGACCAACAGTGCTTCAAATGGTCGATCCTGGCACACTATGTAGAGGGTGAGAATCCTGCGAGCGTCAACCCGGAGATGACACGGAGATGCATTTCACCTTTGGTGGACTAGAGTTCCCCACCCCTCTGCGAGCAATCCAGAGGTCAACGAAAATGTATATGCTCTCGATGGCAATAGCAAGGTGGTGCCTATACAGGTGTCGAAGAAGGAACTGGCACATCACTTAGACCTCCTAGTAATGATGGACAAAAATTCACATTATTGTTATATTTCTAATTTCTCCCACCTGGTATGTTCGCAGGTGACATCACACGAGGGATTAGTGCACATCTGCAAGCGATGCCTAAAAGGCTATCATGGTAGAGGTCTCACAGGTGAACAGGTGCTGGCAGAGCAAAGGTGGTACCGTAAAAGGCAAGCGTAAATCGATGCCGACATGCCTTAGCTGGAGAAGGAAGGCAATCCTCCTGTGATCAAGATCCAGAATTATCATAATATCGATAAGGTACCTGCACGCTGATTTCGAAGTGATGCTAGTGCCGGTCCAGACATGTCAGCCAAACCTGGAGGCATCCTACACCTATAGGTACCAAAAGCATGAGCCCTACAGCTATGGCATCTACGTCAAGGTGGATAATAGCATAATACCAGTCTCAGAGACCTCCAGCCTCTCCACGGATGTGAAACTGTACACCGGGGAAGACACATCAAAGCACTTTATGGAAGAAATCATGAGGATTGGCAATCTAGTGAAGGAAGTATATAGCCATTCTGATCCTATGCGAATATTAACTTCTGGCGAATGGACTGGCTATACTCTGGCCACCACCTGATGCCACTGTTCTGGCCCCTTCATCCATGGTAATCACAAGGTACAGGATCGCGATAAATTCACCGGAAAATTTATCGGAATGGTGTGTAATAATTGTAACATGCACCGTTGCCACCCCAAGAGAGTGTTAATCCTTTTCCACAACTTTACATACGATGCAAATGTCATTATTAAGCAGCTTGGCTACAATACCCAGGACACATTTATTATCCCGAACACAGAGGAAAAACCTATCACATTCAGCAAAAGTTTGTGCGACAAATTCACAATTAAATTTATTGATATATTTAGATTTATGTCTGCCAGCCTCGCAACACTTGTGCAGAACCTGCTATCGTTCGAATTTAAGACTACATCAACGTTCTTCAACCCCGGTAAGCTCGAGTTGGTGACTCGGAAAGGAGTGTTCCCCTACGACTAAGTCGACTCATGGAGGAAGCTCGCCAAGCCACAGCTACTGGGCATGGCGGCCTTTCACATCTGCGTAACCTGATACGACATCACCCAAGAGGATTACCACCACACACAGGTGGTCTGGGCGGCATTTGGGTGCTGTATGCTCCAAAGATTACTCAAAAGTGTACCTAAAGAATTATGTGCTGCTGCTGTGTGATGTCTTTGAGAATTTCCAGGGACTATTGACAACGTACAGTCTGGATTGTGTCCGCTACACGAGTGCCCCTAGATTATTCTGCGATGTAATGTTGCGGAAGACACA
>NQII01000846.1:201316-216220 GCA_002778355.1 Clitarchus hookeri | reverse complement strand
GGGGGGGGGGGGTGATCAGCACATCAAGTATCATGTATGATGCCAGCAGGCCATCTACCTACCTCCAGTATTTGGAAGCTAATAATTTATATGTATGGGCAATATCCCTCCCACTGCCATATGGTGGTTTCAAATGGACCAGCACAGATATTGATGTCATATCCGTGCTGCATGCTGGAGATGTTGGCTACATACTGGAGGTGGATGTGGAATATCCAGTCGAGCTCCACGAGTGTCATGAAGATNGCATGCTGGAGATGTTGGCTACATACTGGAGGTGGATGTGGAATATCCAGTCGAGCTCCACGAGTGTCATGAAGATAATCTGTTCTTGCCGATGAATGAGTGCCCCCCTGGTCCCAACAAACCAAACTCATGACCACTCTTGAAAGGAAGAGAGATTATATTGTACATTACATTTACNGCCCCCCTGGTCCCAACAAACCAAACTCATGACCACTCTTGAAAGGAAGAGAGATTATATTGTACATTACATTTACCTCAAGCAGGCATGAGTTAAGGCTGAGGACTATACACCTGGTACTACAATTCAACCATAAGGCGTGGTTGAAACCCTGTATTGAGCTGAATACAGAGAAATGCCAGTCAGCCACGAACACCTTCTAGAAAAACATTTACAAGCTGATGAACAATGCTACATACTGCATATGGAACTTGTATAGACCGAACTGCATTAGAAGAAACTGATCGCAAAACCAGCTTTCAAATGCCGAACTATATACGACGAATCTCTATCGCTGGTAAAATTAAATCCTGAAAATATTATATTTGATAAGTCTATCTACGCTGGCTTCACTGTACTTGACCTGTCTAATACTCGTGCAACGCTTCGACTACAATGTCATGCAAGCATGGTATGGCAGTAACATGGGCCTGATCTATACCGACACCGACTCCTTAGTAATGGAAATCGCCTGCCCCGACTTCTACATGGACCTCGCCTCAGACCCGGCACTTTTGGCAGAGTTCGACACCAGTGCCTACCCTCACGCTCATCCCTGCTACTCGCCTGCCAACACAATGGTGATGGGCAAATTCAAGGATGAGTGCGGAGGTAATAATATGATAATTTGTCGGGCTGAGGGCGAAACTATATGACTATACATGTACAGCTAAGGTAGTGAAGCATGCCAAAGGGATACAGAAGAACGTCGTGCAAAATACCATCACCATAGAAGATTATAAACGAATATTATTGAACCAGCCAGTAATGAGAGTACAGGTCAATAGCATTAGGTTGCACCATCATGACATATGCACTGAATGCACTAACAAATTAACTCTTTCGTGGATGGACGACAAACGAAAGATTCTGGACTATGGCATTCATACCATCCCTTATGGATACCATGAATGATAATGCTCTGTACACTCACCTCTGGGACAGGCACGTATCATCATATATGTGTCTGTCCCCCGGAGAGTGAATGGGGTCGGGATGCATAGTAGGATGCANTGGGACAGGCACGTATCATCATATATGTGTCTGTCCCCCGGAGAGTGAATGGGGTCGGGATGCATAGTAGGATGCAGTTCCTCACCCTCGGGATTGTCGAATCTGAAGCACTTCCATTCCCCTCTCCCACAACGAATGATGTGTGTGTGATGATTTATTCAATTGATGTGTTTTTTTTTTCAGCAGCAAACTATAGAACACCCAAGAGCCATATTCATCTTGGCAGGTATGATGTTGTTGATGGATGGTAGCATGATGTAGCCTGTGAAAGAGGCATCCTTATCTTGTCAGGTGTCTGTGTGTAGGTACTGTTTCTGCAATCACTCATGCACGAATTTGTGCACTGTTCCAGTTATAAGTTTTTTTCCAGCATACTTCTGTAGCACATGCAAGAGAAATATTCTCCTTGTCAGGAGTATTAATGTTGGCGGATTGTGGCACTTTCGAATGGTGGCATGCTGTAGCCCGCGCAAAAGGTATCCTTATCTTGTCAGGTGTGTTACCGATTGTCCTGATATGTGTACTATTTCACATTCCACAAAACACACACGTACTTGTGCACCGGATTTGGCATCTATGTTGGGTCTCCGACCTGGGGTTTATTGCCAATTCCTGGGGGACTCAATGCTTATCCTAGCAAAATTTGTGAATCTGAAATGGTATTCGTATCACACAAGCACTGTAGTAGTAGTAGTAGTAGTAGTAGTAGTAGTAGTAGTAGTATTAACTAGTGATCGCATCGTACTGGCTTTTATTCTTTTTTTACAGCGCTGTCCTCCCTTTTTCTTGCTGGTGATTGTCTGTGCATTTCTTTGTCTGCTTTGATTTTTTTTTACGTGGGTCGTTTTTCCCATTCGCAGCTTCGTAAACCGCTTGTGCACTATGCTTGCGGTGCCACTGGTGTTTTTTTTATACACATACATGTACACACCTTGTTTATGGGTGTGCACGCTCTCGAATGCCCGGAAAAGTTGGAGAGAGACAGATGTGTGCACGAGATATGTACATTGTAGTGAAACTGGCTCTGTATTCATGCATATATCTTATGTACAGGTGTGACCTGTCCCGAAATTTTCTTATATATATATATATATATAATAAAATTGCCTGAATGTTAGAATGTTACTTTTTCCATGCTATTAATTTATATATATATATATATATATTACACATATAATAAGTGCATGTGTGTACATGTGCGCGCAAGGTGCCATCTGTTCTTTTATGCAATGAGTTTATTGTCTGGAGAGTATGTAGGCCGATACGAGTATTTCTTCTCATAACCATGCAATGGCGATCCTTTTTCGCGATTACAAGTTTATTGTCTGGCAAGTAAATAGGCCGATGCGCGTATACACGCCGTTTCATCCCCTAACACATCACATGCAATGGTGGTCGTGTGGTCAAGACGCTGTACTGGCGACCCAAGGGGCACACGAAAGATCCCGCACGCCACCTGCATTTTTTAAGTTCCGAAACACATAAAAAAAAAAAATTCCCCATGCTCTTGGTGGCAGTCGGCTGAACTCACCTCCTTGATGCTAGAGCGCCCCTGCTGGTGGCGAGTGAACCAACTCACATGCACAAAATGGCCGTGCCGATACCCGTGTTCCTAACTGCCAAATGTAGAACATCAAATACTCCGATGGGTGGCGTGGGAACCAAAGGTGGCGACAGGCGTGGGTATTAAAGATGGCTTAGCACACTCTGGTGGTAGATGCGGGAATCAATGATGGTCGCCTACAACAGTAGACGACTGACGACGGCGATGGAGGATGCGAAAAGCCAGCGAGGAGGGGGGAGATAAAATAATGGAGACTGGAAGGAATATTGGGGACCCTCGAGAGAAAAAAAAAAACAAGAGAGAAATATGAGAAAACCCCCTAGGGATAGAACAGACATGACGAAGGAATGACAGAGATAAAAACCCAATAACATTGAAATGAAAGAGCCGGAGAAAAAGAATAGGAATGCAAGAGCATGAAGTGGCAAGGTGGAATCATAGAGCAGGAGAGAAAAAGTGAAGTTCCAGAAGGAAAAAGGGGAAATCCAAGATGGCAACTGTTGACGAAGAATGACGGAGCAGGAGGTTGCCACGNGAAGTTCCAGAAGGAAAAAGGGGAAATCCAAGATGGCAACTGTTGACGAAGAATGACGGAGCAGGAGGTTGCCACGTGACATCATTCAAGATGGCCGCCATGGCGTCCCGGTTCCCTATCCAGCATCCAGTTGATGCTGAACCGCCATTTACCTACTACTGGGGGATTGTACTTTATTCTCACTTCCGTTTCCGATATTGTGCAAAAAATACAGTTAAAAATATCGACTTTGTGGGCTCATATTTCCCTTAATACTCTATTTAGGTAGACATTTTCAGTATATTTTCAATCTGATTTTGTTTAAGGAATCACCTCACGAAGTTTTTCGGTTGAATTCCGCCCCAGTCTGTCTGTGTAAGTGCTGCTGCCTACTTGACAAACTACCATGAGTGGCAGCTCAAACACAACAGCCCACAGATAAAAAAAACGCTGTACATCACTGAAAGAAATGCTTGGGACAAACAATATTTGTTCATGTCAACAAAATAATGTGTTTAAATAGTGTCAAATAAATATTTTTTGAGGCAACCAAATATTATAGTTACAAAAGTAATGTTTATGGCAAACATCCGCTCTTTTGTTGCACACAAAGCAATTCCTGTTGTTTGAAACAATTAACTTGTTGCAAAGAAAGGAATGTTTGTGTGGGAACACTTTTTCGTAAGCTATTGTGTAAAATAATCACAATTTCGTTGCAGTATCGTTATGCTGAATTAAAATATGTAGTTTAGTAAATATTAAAAAATATTCGGCGAAACGAGATAAGAAAACTCAAGTTCTTGCTTACAATTCTCCGACACTCACCTAACTAAGAGTACTAGGTTGGAATTTCGTAGACAGACTATATTTGTGACTAGTAGTATACTCCACACATATATATATTCCGTTTTTAATATTTTCTTTATGCTTTCATTTAACATGATACTGTCGAGATTGTTTGTACTAACATTAAGCTTCAGCGTACAAACTGAAAAGCAATACTGATATCCTAAATGTCAATACGATTGCGTATAAGAAATGGGGACTCAATATTTAAAAATCAGGACCTGAACGCAAAAACAAGCTTAAAAAGGACATGTACATCTGGTAAACGTCTGGTAACCCTACTTGTTGATCATATTAGCAACAGTCTCAAGTATGCGTTCTCGTTAAAGCAAGAGGCTTGGAATACGTTCTATGATTATTTTTTAAAATACTAATTCTAAATATGCCGAAAGTAATAAAAATGTCATATTCTAATAAAATGTTAAAAAAAAGTAAGCATTTTGAATTTTTTTAATTTTTGAATTAATTCTGAAGTTATTAAAAATATACGTTTATTTAAAATAAATCATAAAACCCGTTCATTACAGAAGTATGCACCTACAAAAAACCAAGGAAAACATGGATTAGCTAGAAATCAAACGTCTGATATATATTTTTTTTTTTGCAAACCTATTTTACGTGCATATCTTTCTTGAGAATTTACCAACATTATGATGTATCAAATCACAGTCTTTTAACAATACAGTCTTCTGAACGCATATCATTACAGAGGTCAAATTACTATCATGCAGTTTTTACATTCGTGGTTTTGTTGTCTCAAGATTAAATTCGGAAAAAACATTTACCTAAAATGTTATCGTGGGAATATAACCAAAGTTTGAACGGCCGGCGAATGATGTGGTGTGGATGCCTACAAAGTTTTGCTGGAGCCGGTTTATCCATTAAAAATGTCACGAGCAAGCACTCGCAGTAACGGACGTGGCTGATTTCAATTAACATTGTCGGGAAAGTAATTATTCGGGTTAGAAAAAGCCAGTTTTAGTTGTGAGCGCTCTTCATTTTGTGTTCCGGTCATGCAAATAAAAGTATAGCTTATTCACTGTTAGTAACCCCTTAGCAGAAAACCAACATAAAAAAAAAAAAGCTCTTGTCCGCAATTGCAAATATTTTAACATACCTGATTAAAATTGTACTGTTTCAATTGGTGACTAATGGAATTTGATAATTTTTGTTCAATACATTTAGTAAAATATTGTTAACATAATTCTAAGTTCCTAACAATTCCATAGTGCCAATCCACGTATCAATACTAGCGCATTATAGTGATAGTGTAAGTGTGAAGAAAGGAAGAGGGGAGGGAGGGAATATNTTAGTTAAGTGTGAAGAAAGGAAGAGGGGAGGGAGGGAATATACCCAAAAAAGCAAAAATCGAAACTAAGTGGGGCACTCAAATTGTTCAACAGCGAACCAACCATGATGCTTTAATTAAAACTGCACTATTTACAATACGTCATTTCTGTTAAAATAAACGAAAGTTTGATGTTTTAGGCTATTTGGTTCTTTAGCCAACCTACTTTCGTCACACAGACTTTACATCAAACGCCTTAAATTATCCATGTTCCACGAAATCTACTACATCATGTTACATTATACTCTAAGATGAGTAACCCACACACAGTTGCTTTAGTAGTCAACTGTCTCCCGCTTTCGTGGCCGTATGGATAGTTCATTTGTATTTGAGTGTTTGTTCACTTACTTTTTATACAACTATGATCAGTACTGTCCATTCATACAGTTTTTCTTAAGTAGCCTATATGAGTACAAAAATGTATGTGCAAAAATATCATGTAATATTTTAGATATTTGATTAGTACAAAATACGCCTATTTATAAATATGAATTTACTCGACTTACTGACATTTATGAAACTTGATTTGGGTATAACGATTTAAACAATTTACGTTGTTTACATGTAACTTTAATGCTCTGTCTTTAACAAGGAATCGTTCACATAATTCGAAAGTATAATTTAAAATGACGTAGTGTTGTTTTGTTGGTTTTACTATTACTTTACTATTACAACATTGTATATGCTAATAACGAACGCTGAATTAGAAAATCACCCCCCGCCCCGCCAATACAACCTAAAAGCCAGGATCGGCGAAATAACGTGGTAGTATCTCCATCCGATTTCTCGGAGTCAGTGTATCGCCTCACGCTTCATCGCTGACAGGTACAAATTCTGCCGTCGAACAATTACACATTTTCACTGTCAAATTGTAAAAGTTCAGTAGATTTATATATTACTCTTCGCACACCAAACGTTTTCCGTTCTCTTGCGGGCATGAACATCGTAATTATGTGAACTGTTAAAGTGAAGTGATGAAAACGAAGCATCCCCTCTCACATTGTCCAAAATAATGAAGTTGCTATTACAGGCACGTATTAGCACGTTCTCTATATTTACACCAATTAAGAAAACTACAAGAACTAGTCCCTACTCTTTCTTATTCACACGAAACGAAAACATCTACGTCGAAATAACGTCGTACTAGCAATTAATACTTTTTATTCACTTCACCACCGCGGGCACCGATGTGTTATTTTTTTAAACTGTGTGTCTAGGTTGGCACGGCTCGTAAGTACTTCTTCCAATAAGCGCATGCAGTATAAAAACCGGGATATATATATATATATATATATATATATATATATACATATAGTGACTCATATTAATATTCGGCCACCGATGATTATCGCAGTTTTCGAGGCCATATGTAACATTGTTGCGTTAGAAATGAAGATAAACTTATTGCACAATCATTCTTGTATGCTTAAAACGAAATGCAACAGTAACCAATAACTGAAATGAGCAGTGCAAGTTAATGAAACAATATTTTGTCCTTGCGTACTGCATAAGTACGCCACTTTACTCGGCCAGTTGTGGTGGACGCGTGGCACAGGCATGCTGCACATTGCGATCGTACCCCGTGTCATTCCCTGCACGCTCTCTGCACCGAGAGGTTGTATTGGGTAGCTCTGTTGACTGCGTCAGTCAGGAAAATGGGACGTAGGGGCAAGAATACAACGTTTGAAAAGCGGCAGCTGGTAATTTTACTTCATGCAAAAAAGAAATATCAACGAGAAATTACGGAGCATTTGAATCTGCCGAGGTCTACTGTCGGATACATCATAACAAGGTTAGAGAAGGAAGACAGAATAGATTCGATACCTCAAAAAGGACAGCCAAAGAAACTAATCAAAAGAGAGAGAAGAACATCTCATAATCAGGAAAAAAAAAAAAATATCCGAAAATTAGCGCTTGCAAACTTATCACGGAGGTACTCAATGAATGTGGAAAGAACGTCCATCCAAAACCATAAGACAAGTTATCAGAAGAGCAGCATATAATGGCAGGATACCTAGAAAGAAGCCCTTTAACAATGAGATGAATACAAGAAAACGACTTAAGTTCGCAAAAGACCACGCTGACAAAGATGAAAGCTGGTGGAATGATGTGATTTTTGCTGACGAGACAGAAATGAATGTTTTTGATTCTGATTGCAGGGTAACAGTATGGCGCAAGCTAAATGAGGAGCTAAAACCTGGGAACTTAAAACCTGCTGTGAAACATGGCGGAAGTGGTATTATGATCTGGGGATGTATATCTTCAGCAGATGTTAAAGAGGCAGTACGTGTCGATGGAACAATGAAAAAGGAAGACTATCTTGTGAAGTATTTGTAATGTGACTATCGTACATTGTCAAGAGCTGGTTTTTGTATTACTGTCCCAAAGTTATTAGCACACCTCCTCAATCACCCGACTTAAATCCAATAGAAAATCTGTGGAATGAACTCGAAAGAAGACTGAGAACTACTACAATTATGTCCACAAAAGAATTAGAGAAAGGGTTCAAGGAAGAATGGCATAAGATTGGCTCCGAATGTACAAGGAGAAAATTGCAAATAAGCCACAACGCCTGCGAGAAGTAATTAAACAGAGCAGCCATGCTACCAGATACTAAAATACTGTTAGTTTAGTTTGCAAAGAGGATTATTATGCTTGTGTATGAATGATGGTGGCCTAATATTAAAGTGGCGTACCTATGCAGCATGGGGAGACAAAATCATATTGTTTGTTACGTTGCATTTCTCATTTCCGTTATTGACTACCGCTATACTAATTGAAATCACACAAGCATCATTGTGCAAAATTATTTATGTTTAATCTTCATTTCTAATGCAACATTAGGTCATGAAACTGCGATAATTATCGGTAACCGAATATTAATGTGAGTCATTGTATGTGTATTTATGTATATATATATTTTTGGACCACTCCCACTGGTTTACCTACCATTTGTTATTTCCAAACTTTTTTTAAAACATGCATTAGACCGTGTAAACACATTATAGGCCACTGGACTTTTTGTTGAAGTGCATTAATTACTTCGATATGTATCGATTGTAAACAAACCTTACATAAATATCGATTGTAAACAAGGCATATATAACCTTACAAGCTGGAGGTTATGTCGCGTGTACTTTGTTGAATGTATAAGTTGTAGTTAAAGTGTAAGAATAAATATAGCTGTTTTAAAAGACCGTGTTCATCTTCTTACAAAATGAAACTACCTGAACAGGTTATGGGCCCAGGACGTAACAAGAAAGAAGAATGGACTAAAGAAAAATGATACAGTGAATTCCCCCATCAAGGTGCGTCATTTGAGACAACGTATTTGTTAAAACCAAAATGGAATCATCAAAGTCCTTTTCCATTCCTCAGATTGCGTTATTAGAAGGAAAACNTAAAACCAAAATGGAATCATCAAAGTCCTTTTCCATTCCTCAGATTGCGTTATTAGAAGGAAAACGCAACTGGGAGGATTGGAAAGCAAAAGTAAGAATGGCATTAAAGATGATACCGAGAGCTATTGACATAATAGATGGTACTTAAATATGTCCAGAACCCCCCAGTGAATGAAAAAGACGAGCAAGCTTCTAAAAACTATTTAAAGCAGGTAGATATGTTTAATACTATTGAGNACCCCCAGTGAATGAAAAAGACGAGCAAGCTTCTAAAAACTATTTAAAGCAGGTAGATATGTTTAATACTATTGAGAATCAGGCTTTATTAGTTATGTCAAATAATATGACTGAAGAAATGTTTGAAAAGGTTAGAAGATATGAATCAGCTCGTAGTATGTGGGTAGGACTATGCCAACTGTATGATACCTTTTCTGAAGATAGAATTTTTTATTTATATAATCAATTTTTTGAAGCTAGATGGTTATCAGAAGAGGATGCAGTAAATTTTATTGCAAGGTTATCCAATTGTTGGAACCAACTACAGTTCGAGATTAGCAAACAGCCTGAAGGAAACAAAGATGTTTTGTTTATTTGTAAAATTTTAAAATCATTGCCAGATAAATTCAAGTCCTTTGCAGCTGGTTGGAGGTTAATAAATGAAGAAAATAAGAGCTTAGGAAACTTAACACAGAAACTTTGTACTTTTGAATGTAATTTACTATAAAAACCCTCAGAAGAAATTTTAACAGTTAAAGGGTCAATAGATACCACTAAAACAAATAAAGAAAGATACAAACCTACTTTTAAGAAAAATATAATTAAATGTTTCTATTGTGACAAAAAAGGACATTGCATTCAGAAGTGTAAATTTTGGATTGATGATGGTCGCCCACCTAAGCCAGCTAAGGCTAAATTCGCTCAAAACAGTTCAAGTGAAGGCTCAACTCTTTAAAGGTTACTTCAGACGTTTTTGCATCGGAGACTAATGTTGAGGCTTAGTTTGTGGACAATGGTGCGACACATCATATATGCAATAGAAGGGAATGGTTTAATAATTATAAATCATTTAAAGATGACCATGTTATTATTACAGCAGATGGTTCTCAAGTCAAGGCACATGGTAGAGGATCTATTTGGATTTAGAATNGGTAGAGGATCTATTTGGATTGAGAATGGCTATTGTAGGAGGTTTGAACTCTCAGATGTGTGACTTGTTCCCAATATTTCTAAAAATATTTTATTCACTATTAGCTGCTCAGGATCATAGGCCACGTAGTAAATTTGAATCGACTGCTGTTGATTGTAGATTGTTTGAAGGTAAATAAAAACTAACTAGGAACTGTACACCAGAAAATAATATTTTGTCCATTACTGAAAAAGATCAAAATTTATTGCAACTCTATCATCAAAAAATGGGTCATCAAAATAAACTACATGTAAAAGAGATACTTAAAAGAGACCTCGACCTAGACTTACCTCTCGATGGAGAACTCTGTGAAGGCTGCATTAAAGGGAAAGCTCACAGATTCAAGTTTGGACGCCGGAAAAGAGCTGAAAAAAAAGGGCGAGGTTATACACACTGATGTGTGTGGCCCATTCATTCCCTCAAAAAGTGGTTTTAAATATTTTCTGTTTTTCAAAGATAACTTTTCAAAATTTCGAAAAATATATTTGATTAAGACCAAGGATGAGGTCTTTGGTAAATTAAAAGCGTTTTTGGCAGAAGCAGGTGTACTGGGTCATAAAGTGGTGTGCATTCAGTGTGATTAAGATGGGGAATTTAAAAATGAAAGCTTACAAAATTTCTTCAGGTCCAAAGGGATTGAAATTAGATAAACAATGCCTTACACACCTCAACAAAATGGTTGTGCTGAGAGAGAAAGCCGCATGATAGCAGAAACTGCAAGAGCCCTTATGCATTCTGGAGAAGAATTTCTCGACAAGGAGCTTTGGGCAGAAATGATAAACTCAGCGGCCTACATATTAAATCGAACTGGTCCGTCATCAGTTAAAGATAAATCCCCTTTTGAACTCTGGATAGGCAGAAAACCAGGAATAAGGAACCTACGAGTCATTGGATCAAAATGTTGGGTCCATATACCTAAAGGAAAACGAAGAAAATTCTATAAAAAGGCTCAACAAGGAGTGCTTGTTGGATACGACGGAGATAATGGGTACAGAGTATTTTCAAATAATAAACTCATAAGATCAAGAGATGTAATTTTTCAAGAATCACTTAAAGCACCTATCATGGAAAAATCACCATCTCAACCGATCAAAGGTAAAGGAATCAGTATATATTATGAAAAAGTGATAGAAGATGAGAAAGAACAAAGAGTTCAAGAAGAAGCACCGGGCATTGAGGAAGAAGGAGAAGAGGTATTGGAAGAAAATAGTGAAGACTCAGAAACAGAGCATACCAATACAAAATGGGAAAGAGGTATAAATCTTAGGAACCAAAATAAAATTAATAAACTTGAATTGATGATGGATTATGTCAACATGGTTGAAGAGAATGAAATAGTTACTATAAGTTTCCAAGAGGCTATGGAGTGTGAGGATGCGGAGCAATGGTGTAAAGCGATGGAAGAAGAGATGACTTCGCTTAAAGAAAATAAAACCTGAACACACTGTGATTTGTCTCCTAATAAAAGAGCTATTGCTTCAAAGTGGGTATTCACAAAGAAATATAAACCTGATATAAGTCTTGACAGATATAAAGCGCGGCTGGTTGTGAAGGGTTTTGCACAGAAAAAAGGAGAAGATTTTGATGAAACTTTTAGCCCAGTTGCCAGACAAACTACGGTCAGAACAGTAATTAGTATTGCTGCAAATGAAAATATGGCTCTGTATCAGTTTGATGTATCAACTGAATTTTTAAATGGATGACTTAAGGAAGAGATCTACATTAAGCAACCAGAAGGTTTCAGTGACAATTCTAAAAAGGTATGCAAATTGCATAAAAGCCTTTATGGACTCAAACAGGCTCCACGTTGTTGGAACGACAAAATAAAGACTTTTCTACTTGGTCTGGGATTTAAAATTAGCACTGCAGACCCCTGTCTATTTATCAAGGATACTAATGGCAGAAAGATATTGTTAGCGTTGTATGTTGACGATGGATTAATTGCTGCGTCTGAAGAAAAAGAAGCGTTAGCACTCATAGAAAAATTAAAACAACAATTCAAGATCAAGACAAAACCAGCCGATTATTACCTTGGATTGGAAATTAAAAGGAACAAGGAAGGTATTAAGGCCAGTCAAACTTCTTACATTAAAAGGCTTTTACAAACATTTCGAATGGATGAGTGTCTGGTCGTAAATACGCCTATTTTGAAGAAAGAAAATGTGGAATCTGGGAAGGAAACTGCAGATATCAAGACTAGGGATTTTCTATACCGGGAAGCTGTAGGGTCCCTAATGTACTTAATGATTTGCACAAGGCCGGATATTTCCTATGTAATCGATGTTGCTTCTAGGACGCTTGAGAATCCTTCTGAAAGTGACATAATCAGAGTTAAACGAATATCTCGTTAATTAAAAGGGACTTCTGAACTTGGTATTTTCTACAAGAAAGATTACAAAAATGATTAATTATTGAATGCTATTCAGATGCGGATCTCGGTGGCGATAAGGAGACTGGCAGATCTACTACTGGCATTGTGTGTCTACACTCTGGAGGTGCCATCTCATGATTTAGTAAAATACAGTGTTCTGTCTCTATTTCTACTACAGAGGCAGAGGTCATTGCTGCCAGTGAGGGAACGCGATAGATGATTTGGCTGAAAAGAGTCATTCAAGAAACGACTGATTATAAGGAAGGTACGTTGTTTGTCGATAATAATGCTGCCATAAAATTAGCAGAAAATCCTGTGTGGCATAAACGCACTAAGTATATGTCAATTCGACATTTCTTCACAAGAGAAAAGGTCCAAGAGAGAGAAATCAAGATCCGAAGGGTTGATACCCAGAATCAATTGGCGGATGGTTTCACCAAGCCCTTACTGAAGAAACTTAATCAAGATTTGGGACTTTCTTAATGTGTGTGTGTGTGTGTGTGTGTGTGTATATATATGTTTTACAAGTAATTTATGAAGGAAGGTGATGAAGGAAGGTGATGAAGTACATCAATTACTTCGATATATATCGATTGTAAACAAGGCTTACATAAATATCGATTGTATACAAGGCATATATAACCTTGCAAGCTAGAGGTCATATCGTGTGTACTTTGTTGAATTTATAAGTTGTAGTTAAAGTGTTAGAATAAATATAGTTGTTCTGAAAGACCGTGTTCATCTTCTTACAAAGTGAAACTACCTGAACACTTTTCGTATGAGAGCGTCACTGTTTATTGTATAAATAGCTCAAAGTACATTTCACGGCGTGACGGTTTGCAGAACTGTGTGGTACGACTAACAACCTTGAGACATTCCAACCGTCCTGCATCAAACCTACTCACACGATAATGCAGACTAACTATTCTTAACCATGAAAGTCTACTTCTTCAAGATGCGCAGAAATGCCCATTCGGGATTTTATATACTGCACAATTATTTAATTCGTATACACGGCAAATAATAAAAACATTAATAATAACAATAATAGTAAACACTAACTATTATGTATTTGGTTTTTGTGATACTTGTTAAAATCTCAATTTCTTGATGGCAAGTTAGAAGATCCAAAAGAAAAATCTCCCCATATGCAGAAATTAAACAATTATGACAAAACCTTGACTTCACACTACCTCATGACAGACAGAGTTTATTTTTAAGTTTTTTTTAAGCGAAAACAGTAAAACCACGAATTTGACAAATAATCATACCAAAATTACGGAACTATTAAATACAAATATAACACACGATAATGAATATTCATATAAAGTTGTCTCACGTTCTCCCAGTCAAAGGGCAATTTGGTGTATTTATTTTTGTCATCAGATAGGTTTGGTGTAAGCTGGGATAAAATTTGTATTTATAGAATTCGGGATTAAAACAGATGTGAGTTACATGGAACTAATTGGCAGAAAACGGGCGCTTCTCAATATTTTGACCACTTAATATTACAGAGGTGGGAAATCGGCAGAACTAAATACTATGGCTTATGGAAGATACTTGACGCCATTTTTGATTTATCAAAGCATTCTTATAACGTCTGTTTCAGAAGTGGTATTGGGTTTGTTTTGTTATGCCACAGAATATGACCGAATACGTATTTTGAAATTAGCACAGTTTGGCTCAAATTCATATGATTATATTTGTAATTGATAGGAATCTATTTTTACAAAAATAATAACTGCCAAGTATGAATACTTTCAAAAATTAAAATACGATTTATCATACAAACTATTGAAAGAAGACATTCCATACAGAAACATTAATGGATAAACCAGGAGAACATTGATGGTGTCAGATGTGTCCACGTAAAGACAAGTAGTACAGCCAATTCAGTTGCCACTTGCATTGCAAGTAAGTGGAAATCACTTGCTGGGGTGAAATTCAAACCCGGTTTCTTTCCGAGACATCCTGTACGCACGTCAACATTCTTCAACACGACGTGGATTCAGTTTGAAGTCCTTCAGGTTTGTGTTAACTACAAGTCATTACGATCTTCGCAAAACAGAGAAGATGGAAGGAAACTACTTAGATAACATATATTAGGAACAAATGTTGATGAATGATTTTCACATTTTACGCACCTTTAGAGAAATTACGACGCGACGATTTAAAGATATATATATATATATATATA
>NQII01000846.1:95395-201273 GCA_002778355.1 Clitarchus hookeri | reverse complement strand
CACACACACACACACACACACACACACACACACACGTGTGTGTAATGATTCACAGATCAAAACTATTAAAATTATTAAAGATATTTGCAAACATTATTATTTATTTTTATTACATGCAATTCTATTTCTTATTATGGTGGTCTTGCTTGAAGAAGGTTTCCTTGCAAAATGTGTTTTTGAAGCATTCATAATAGAAATAAGCTTTAAGGTAGTTATCAAAAAATAAACTGTTATTGATTTTTGAAGCAAATTATATGACAATATTTTAGAGTGTTAGAAAATATATGCATTCTTCTTTCATACGTAACATAAATCGTATTTGTTGTTAGTGTGTGTGCTACTTTTAAATGAGTTCTGCACGTTGTACAGTCGGGTGTAGTGTTCCATTGGAAACAACTCTACTACTACCTTAATAGTGACACCGTGAAGGATACTTACGCAGAAGAAAAACGTACATAAAAGCTTTGAAAAATGTTCGAGTAACAACGAAGTAATAACGAAAACAAAAACGCTTATCTCCAGGACTGCATTTCATTTTAAGATGATAATTTCCACGATTTTTTGTGGCTGGCAACATACTAGCTGCTTGAAAACATGTGGCATGGCTAAGGTTTATTCTACTCAGGTTGGGAACAAAATGAGATTCCTTATGGCACAGTAAGACACAGGGAAAATTTATGTTGCAAGGTGCACTGCTGTTTCAAAGGCGTCGCTCTTAAGGTGGCGGAAAATTGAGAAATTATATTTCTTTGTAAGTAAAACGTTTGTGTTTGGCCCAAATTGTGTTAAATACTTGGCCAAGCCAATGTGTTTAGTGCTATAGACTGTTCACGGTAAAGTGAGTAATTTTGAGGCACTAAGTTTATTTTTTACTATCAGCCATGTCTTATCCTTTAACCACCTTTTTAAATAAATATTGCCATGTAAGTAACAAACACAATGTATTTATTGCATCAGACTCAAAAGTTAACGTGTAAGGATACAATAAAATATATTTATTGACTATTGTTCCAAATTAGAGGGCTTTCAAAAGTGCTCACTTTACCGTGATTAGCCTATAACTTTATTTTGTAACTATTATTCACAACCTCTAGTAATGTTTGATAGTGTACATAGTAAAAATAAAAATGCGTTAGGCATTAGGACAACATACAAATTAGAAGATTTTACACAATTACATGACCATTGTAATTATCCAATTTGTTTACATTCAAAATAAAATAAACTGGGACACATGCAACACAAGTGCTACCTGGTGTCGAAAATTTTTATTTGTTTTCCATATTAGCATAGAGCTTTCCCAAATGGGTACAATAAATCTTAAATTTCAGTTCTGCCGACGTTAATATTATGTCTCCTAAATTTACCTGAGGTGTATGGAGTTTTTCGTAGCATTGTGAAATCCAAATTCTTTAAAGACACTGACGACGAAATATTACACTTCGCCGGTAGTGTTCACGAGGTACTCTGCTACTTAATATAACGTCAGCAACTCTCAAATTGTGAATTACTCAAATGAATAGGGTGTATTGTATGTTATTCTGCGTACGAAAGAACGTTGGATTGGGAAACTTTCAGCTCTGCATTATAATGGCAGAGATACGGCCAGTAATGAACGTTGTACAGTAAAGGAAGCGTGTCAAAGTGCTGTGTGAATCATTAGGACGGTTGTAAACGGGAGTACGGAGACCAATAGAACTGATGATCATGCAGTCGTGAATAAAAGCGATCCACTTCTAACTTGTCTTAATGTTCAGTAAATCTGTACAGCAATCAAAGTGTTAACAAGGCGTTTGAAAAAGCTGACGTGCATTTGAACACCGTGCAATTGAACGACACATCCTGCGGCTCCTCCACCCCCTTCCTCCACACACACACGCACATCCGTGTGGGCAGTTGAGGAGGATGAAACAGACAAAGCANGGTTGGACGGGAGAATCAATATCGCGCGCAGTCCTCCGAGTTAAGACACGCCGCTGTGGCGCGAACCGAGTGTACCCCACGCACATCAGAAACACCATCCTCCCGCGCATTCACACACGCAGGGTTACCACACGTCCGACAAAAAAGAGACAACTCCGTCCTTCTAACCATTTTTTTTATCCGGCCGATTTTTCTGTGATCAACCATGTCCGTTTTAACATTAATATTTGTCTGCTAATTAATTTAATATTACAGTATTTATATTATTGTGTTGTCAACATTCACTTGGTTAATCGTGTAAAAACGTCTGAATTTTCTTTGATAAAACATAAATTATGTTAACAATTTTTTTCAAGATTTTTTATTTCGATTAATTTTTCTTAAGTGCGCGTATAAAAATGTTTTTGTTATGTAAAACAACTAAAGCATACATTTCTGGTATGTACTTAAAACCTTCGAAAACTGTTCGCTTGAAATACTAATGATTTGATTAAACAATTTTTCTAGTGTAATTAAAATATACGCAAAAAATTATAATGTATGGTTATCCAGTATAAATAATTTGCGGCGCTAATAACACTGTATTCTCCTCCTTTTAATGAAATGATCTCCTTTCCTGGAGGGAATGACCGTTTTAATTCTGAATGTCTGGCAAACCCTTAACACACAGGACCTGCGCAGTAACAACTTTGCAGTATAATGTAAAAATTATCAAAAGGAAAATATGTAATCCATTCTCAGATTTATTCGCTTTTATGTCATTAACATAAAAAAAAAAAATCTCTACCACTGAAAACAACATTTGGATGAGTGCAATTTCATTGTTTCGTTAAAACTTGTCAGGTCATTAAAAATAACTTTATGGACAGTAATCATCGTTGATAAAAATAATAATATGTTCATAACAACCGACCCAACATTAACATTGTACATCGTATTGTATTATCTGATAAATGTGAAATTATGTTTGATTGGGATTCGGTACTACATTGGATGCCTGCCAGTCAGTAATAAACTATAAGTGACGTAAGCTTGTGTGAATATAATGCGAACCAATAAGAAGATACCGCTAGTATGTGGGAAAGCAGAGACCAGTAGATGGCGTTGCACAATTAAAACTTGTCTTGGATGCCGCTAAATGCGTATAGCACGTATCACTACGGATAACCTGAAACTGATAGCGGTGGACTACTTTTACCATTCTCTCATGAGGAATCAAAGGCGATAAATAACCGATTCCTTTGCAACAATGTTTACCGGCTGTTCACGGTAACTTTAGAATTTTCTGAAACCCTGCTAAAGTTCTACGTCCAGTGTATTCCTTCGCCACATACAAAGAAAGCTTAACTAGTATATCCCCGGCCGGGTCACTCCCGGATTTTCGCATGTGGGAATCGTGCCGGACGATGCCGTTGATCGGCGGGTCTTTTCGGGGATCTCTTTTCCCCCCGCCCTTTCATTCCGATGCTGCTCCATACTCACCTCAATCGCCCTCATCGGCTCTCAAGACCTCGCTGTTAAGAGCCGTCCAAATATCTTCACTCACTCACTTAACCGGTATAGAAATTTCACCAAAGGGACAATGGACAATGCACCGGATTCCTGCGTATTCAATAAAATATTATTTTGCATAAAAACTATTTCTTACTAGGGTTTACCAACACACCTATTTTCTCCCTGCTTTTATTCATATTACTTATAAGTCAAATGTAATTTATAGATAGAATAAAAGTGAAAGTTCGATTTGACTAAAAATAATGTACTTTCGTGTTAACACATGTATAAAACGCTCGTGATATGACACACATTTAGGAAACATATGGGGAGATATCTTAAAGGTTTAGTTCAAAAAGTGTGAAGAACCGCGAATACACGATATGAGATGACAGAAAAAGAATTCTCACTACGTAAATTAGAGGAAATAGATCAACCAGTGTACACGCTATTCGCTCCAGCAATGAAATTTTCAAAAAAATATAAATAAAAGCCAACATTGATAAATTTAATACGCCAATCATCTCCCCCCCCCCCCNTCAGTTGCAATCGGGATATTCTTGTAGGTTGTTGCTAATACAAATTAAGGTTATTCCTTGTAGGCTAAACACAATACAGGAGAGAAGAACAGCGACATGCATTTCCGCTGGCAAAATTCTTTGCTGGACAAAATCCCTTACGAAAATTTTCTTCCGCTACTCTAAAAACTGCAATCGTATGGTAGCAGACCTAACTACATAGTCAATCCCCACATACGTTTAACTAAATTATATGGTGTACTGGTAACATAGTGGAACAGCATTCGGGAGAACCCGGGTTCGATTAGCGGTCCGGCCATCCTGATTTTTGGTTTTCGTGGAATTTCCGAAATCACTCCAGGCGAACTCTGGAATAGTTCCATACCCTGGTTCCTTCCCCTTTCGCGATTGTCTGATAAACTGGACGTGTTCTTACCCAGTTTCCCCACACTGATTTCAAACCTCCTCTGTGATGAAATAACATTGTCCCGGTGTTTCTTTACGTACCACGTACTTTTACGAGAAACTGCTGTATTTTCTATCTGTTACCTTAAGGGCGCCGCCTACTTGGAGGTTTTTAGCGCGGGAGCGATGAGGACTGCACTAACAACGCGCACTTCATGTCCCTTCGCTCCTATGCGCAAGTCACCGAACTGGCGTACAGTGTACTCGTGCTACGTGGTACAAGTGGGACTTTAAGCGGCGACCCTATCACTTTATTGGTGGAAAGTCTATAGCAACGCTCCATGCAGGTCCCTATAATTGTTTCGCATGTTTCCTAACAGTATCTTGAGAGGCACGGCAGTGTGAAAAATAAGTTTTTTTTGGCTATGTTGGAGGGTTCTGGAATAGTATTTATAATGTACATGATATATTGTGCGTATTATACGTGCCTCGCTTGAAGTGTGTTTTATTTTCGTACTTTGGTATCATGGTTCGTACTTTGCTATCATGGTTCGTACTTTGCTATCATGGGGACACGTTTCATGGTTTGGTAAAAAAACACTTATTCCAAACACTGCAGCGCAACTCAAGCGCCAGGTAGGCGACGCCCTTAAGAACACAGACTTCTGACGACTGCAAGGGACAATTTCAAGGGGAATCCCTAGTAAAATGTTTGCTGTAAATCAGTGTTTGCGGGTATACGCGTATTTCAGTACATAAATCGCCTGGGAACGCGAAGGTACAAAAAACTATAGCCGCCACTTTTTACTTTTTTCGTATTACATATATTCAGAGAGAAAAAACCTAGTGAACATGGTTTAAAAACAGCATTCTTAGGGCTTTACTTTGCAGTTTTGTTGAGGGAAAGGAAAGCAGTACAAAGTGAAATCTGTAGTGTAAATCATTGGCTTACATCGCGTGTAATAATATCCTACTGTTACATATCTAATTTGCGATAAATTCAGGTGACCGGGAATGCCTTGGGAGTGCCCGTAGCATCGCATGCTTATATAGGCTATTCACGATAAAGTGAGTACTTTTGAAAGCCCTCTGTCACGAGCTGACTCCACTCATAATAAGAACATGAAAAGGAATGATAGTATTTTGTAGAAGGGTAAGCTAAGAAGAAGATGACTTTTAGAAAGAGTAAGTACAGTATTTAATTTCCATCTCCAGCAGTTATAAATTGTTACATAGAATTTAAGACATGAAGCCAATGGGAGAAAGGATGATAAGGAAGGTTAATTAGGTTATAGAGAGAGAGAGAGAGAGAGAGAGAGAGAGAGATCACGATAAAGAAGGAACTCACCCGGTCTCACACTCTGGCCTCGCCGCCCGAGGTAGGACGTCGCCGCACCTGGTCCAGCAGCTGACCTCGCCCCTTGACAATCACAAACTGTCCCGACGACAATCCTCGCAGCCCAGTAATTTCATCGCGTCCCTCCACGTGTGTTGGTTGACGCAATGCATTGTGATTGGCTCCCGTTGTGCACTAGAGGCGGAGTCTGCTTGTAGTTTGTTATATTTATCCAAGAATGTCCTTATGTTTGCTGGACCCACATTTTCTGGTGTTCTTTGCACATTGCTATGACAGGTTAGACATTCCACTCCAGGTCACTGTTATGGTTTCTTAGTTTACCAAACTCGCCTGTGGCCTCCTTCACAGGTATTGTTTGACAGGTCGTGCACAACGGGGCCGTGTATAACATCTCCCCGAAAGTGACAAGAAGAGATGTCCTCATCTCTGGAGTGATGGTGGAGAAAGCTGTAGTTCGACGAGAAACTTTGTGATATGTCGGGGGAGAGTTAAATGTTGGTTGTATGTACGTTCTTAAATTCACTAAACCCCCTTCTTATTCTGTTGTGCTCTACCTAACTGAGTTATTATGTACGACACCCCTATAGCTGCTTTAAGGTATGAAAGAATCATAAATCATATCATAACACCTCTCATTTGGAATAATAGTCAATAAATGTATTTTATTTTAGCCTTCGACGTTAACTTCCGAGTGCGATGGAATATACACACTGTGTTTATTACTTACACGGCAATATTTATTTTAAAAAGGTGGTTAAAGGATAAAAAATGGCCGAAAGAAAAAGTAACTAGAGGCTCAAAATCGCTCACTTTAACGTGAACAGTCTATAGCCAGACGTAACCTTCAGGGCGTTTGTAATTTTTTACTAGGGATTCTCCTTAATGGCGCTGCATACCAAACCTGCAGTCATAGAGCTTAAATGGCGTTTCAATGTTAATGACATTTCTTCTTAATTCATCAATTAAAAAATATAACAGATTGAAACAAAAAGTATCCTGCGTGACATTTCTTAAGGGATACTGATACGTTAAGAAATCTTGCCAATTTTTATGTTTAAAATTTTTTTCCTTAAAATTAAAATTTACATTTTACAAAAATATAATGACTAAATAACAGGCGATCCGAAACCATCCTGAATATCTAGCTGAAAATCACTGGCACCTGAACAGTTTTAAAGCCTTTCTGCACATGAAAGTGCAATGTAAAATCCAAGTTCAGAGTTTCGAAAAAAAAAAAAGCTTACGAATCAATGGCACTCTCAACTGTTACGTCGGGAGAAGTGATGTAATTAAACCACAGGGCTGGAGAAACGCCCGACAACACGTACCAAGAGACGGCAGGCGAAAGGACCACAACTGTACGTGGAGTGGAAATTTCTTAGGAAACGCTGCGATACTTTATCGCGCCGCGGTCGTTTCCGGTGCGCCCCAAGACGATGTGCGGTTGCTGCTCGCCCCAAGGTCAGGCGCATCCCGGCGGTCAGTCGTGTCGTGTACCTTCGACACCGCGGTCAATATTTGTACATGCCGAGAAGCCTCGTACTCGTCGTAACGGGAATGCCTCCGAAACGACCCTGGAAACTTTGGCGAATGAACACATCTAGAAAGTCTTCGTCGCTGGATGGAATATTATTTTCGTGGTAGAGCACACAAATATAAACACTACGTAATAATATATGGTTATAAACGGAACTCGTAAGTTGTGTTAACCCTTTCAGACGGACTTTAATTTACGGTTTAAGGTGTTGAAAACAAAACAATTATGATGCGTGCTGTACTTAAATCGACACAACACTTTTGTTTCGTTGTCACAGCCAATGAGCTGTAGATTATATGATCAGCTACAGTAATTTTAACCAATTATAACATAGTACATTGAAACGGTCTGCGAATGATTTACCCACAGGTAAGATCATTGGTCATTAAGCTTCGCAGTGTGCAATACATACCAAACATTACCTACACCGACGTAATGTACACAATTCTGTACACTGGGTCTCAATGGATTAAGTTTAATTCTACTCAGGTCAGGAACAAAACGAGTTTTATTATGGGAGAGTTTGGCATAGGGAAAATTTTCGCCGCTAGGTAAGCGCTAGTGTTCCAAAGAGGTCAATTTAAATTAAAATTTTAAGCTACGTGAATAATAAAAGAGAAAAATTCTACTCAGTTAAGTAGTTATTTTATATTTAATTTATGATTATTGCAATTATTTCGTTTTTTAACGCATAAAATAGAGGAAATACGGTACACATGCGACACTAGCGCTTATCTAGTAGCGAAAAATTTTAGTTGCCAAACATTGATGTTCCCAACCTCAGTAGAAGTACTCTTAGATGTGTTCACAAACAAAGTGATCTCTGTGGGCAGGAACACGCCCAGGATTTCGGACTGGACGGGACAAGACGTAAAAAGCATTAACATAAAAAAATTGTCACTATATAAACAGCCAAATACACAGTAAAAAATATTAATCATTCAAAAGATATTAATTCATTTTCTCCGCCACAATCTATCAGCTTGTATTCAAGTGGCTCTTGCCTTGCTGTGAGACGTCTTCTTTAATTCCTCTTACATATTGAAGAAACTTAAATCCTAAGAATTAAGTAAACGACTTACGAATTATTATTAATGGCAAGTATATTAATTAAATGTTTAAATGCCTTTTTATCTAGCGTGGCACATGCCCCGTCCCCACCCCGTGGCCTTCGGACTGGAGTTCAAACACCACTTACGTCATGACTGTGTGCCAATTTAAGATGGCGTAAAATGTAGGGGCACGCGTTTTTCGTGAAAAGATTTGAAGACCAGTTGTACCTCAAAACAATTTAGTTCATATGCACTTTCGTGGTTGGATGATTTTAAATGCCACTTGCCTCAAGTGTCTGCCTGCGAATTATGGACATTCAGTATCAGAGTACTTTATTCTTATTGGTCCAGTCATGTCTTCTCACGTTGACGGGCGGCCAATAACCAAAGGAAGTTGTGTTTGTGGAGGTAGGATATTGAAGTGTAGCATGAGCATACATCTTTTCGCGAAAAATACGTGGGCCTAGTAATATGTAAACAATGTTCTATCAACTTTCCGGGACAGAGTAAGGATATCAAAAATAAATAATTTAAAAATTAGAAACAACACTAGCAAAGCTTAAAATTCTGGCGAAACAGCCCAACATTTTTATCCGGGTACAACAAATCGATGTACGACAATTACGATGGTAGTTATGCTTTCATCTAAATTCACTGAATACAGACCACTAACGTACATGGAAAATAAAATTGTTTAAATTCCAAGAAAACGAAATCTGAATTACACCAATTTAACATCTCGGACTGAGTGAGTGAAGAAATTTGAGTGGCTCTTAACATCGAGGTGCAGCGCCGGAATGAAAGGGCAAGGAGAAACGGGATATCCACGAGAAAATCCGCCGACCACGACATAGTCCGGCACGATTCCCACATGCAAAAATCCGGGAGCGACCCCTCCGGGAATCGAACCCGGTTCGCCTACGTGGAAAGCGAGTAGTTCAACTACTACACAACCGCGGCCCAAACATATCTGACAGTTACGGCATTCGGCTAACCGAATGACAGCTTACAATTGAACTAATTCTGACCTGTTGTTAGAACTGCCTCGCATTTGGGAGATCCTGGGTTAAAATCCAGCTGCATATGATTGTACAAAGAAGTTTCCGATCCCAACTGCTGGCGAATGCTGCTGCAGTTTTCACAAAGTTATTGCGTATTGAACATCCATACACGTGGATAATTTTTGTTTCAGCTCTAGCTGCTCGGAAAAAAAAATCCCTCTGTTTGTAAACAGAAATGGAAAATGTACATCGTAAACGTCTTGGCTGACTTCGGTAAGCAATGAAATCCATCACCGCTATAGTCCATTCACGGTTACGTCCAATTTTTTTTGAAGCCCTGCTAAAAATATACTTCCAGGATATTCCTCCGCCTCATGCACACCAAGTTTAATCGAGTCTACAAAATTACACAAAAGGGCCTACACACCGCATTCGTGCGCGTTCAGAGTAATATTTTGCAATATAACTATTTCTTATGAGGAATTACTAACACACCTATTTTCTCTCCGTTTTTATTCGTATTAATTATAAATGAAAATAAATAATTTAAAAACAAATTGTAAGTAGAAGCTAAATTTCACAAAAAAAAAGTTTTTGTGTTGACAGACGTATAAAACGCTTGTGATAAATGGCCCATTTAGGAAACAACCACATGACGTGATTTTTCAAGGTTTGTTTCAAAAAGTGTGAAGAAACTGTGAACAGACTTATCAAAATCGAGTCGGCTCAAAATTTAATTCTATCTTCGTTATTATTTGTTCCATTAGATAAAAGATTATTTGTATTTTTCCACTACACGGTTTCAAAAGTACGCTTATTGTGACTTTTCCATATCGAAGCACAGTTTTAGAGGAAATTCACTTAATTCTTATTTCTCTCTATGGAGAAAAATCACCAAATGAAGTGCAAATGCGGCCCGATCGTTTAAGGGCACTGCCTATCGGCTGGCAGCTGCAAAATTTAAAAAGGAAATCCCCTGTAAAGGAAATTTCGCCTTATTGCGTTAACTTTAAAGATAAGGCGTTTCAAACAAAATGCATTATTTGCGAATTTTTTTGGGAGAAGGTCCCTACGAGCGTATATTTTCAATATTGATAGGCAGTACGTACTTTTTGTTAAACATAAATTTTAAAAATTCCTTGCAAACAGACTATACATGTTATGGAAACATCCGCTGTAGGAAACTTCTCCTAAAAAAATTCGCAAAAACTACATTTTGTTTGAAACGCTTGTCATTAAAATTAACGCACTGGGGCAAAATTTCCTTAACATGGGATTTTATATTTAAATTTTGCAG
The DNA here is from genome assembly GCA_002778355.1 of Clitarchus hookeri. Taxonomy (NCBI): domain Eukaryota; kingdom Metazoa; phylum Arthropoda; class Insecta; order Phasmatodea; family Phasmatidae; genus Clitarchus; species Clitarchus hookeri. Next base: position 190,689 of record NQII01000846.1, on the reverse strand, counting down.
CTGCCAGCCGGAAGGCAGTTCCCTTAAGCAACACGAAGCACGCACGACATGGGCGAAGAGTGAAGGAAACAGTACATCATACATGGAATGAAAAATACTTAATAGTATCATTACAGGCGGCGCAGGCCAATGTTTTCGAAGATCACCTGAAGGTAATACTTTATTTGAGCAGTTAATGATCTTGCACGTCTAATTAACATATAGGTGAATTATCGGCAGTCTTCAGAAACATAGACGAAAATAATGGGGGAAAATAAAATAAACAATAGCATGTAAAAAATACAAATTAAATCACTACGAAAGACACTGCACACAAAATTTAACTTATTTTTATAGTTAAATGAATACATCAATACATGACACAGCTGAAAAAAACAAATGGATCTACAGTATAAACAGAACTAACATTGGAGATATAAGAATTAAATGAACAAGAGCAAAGAGACGGAAAGAAGATACAGATTGACATGGCGATGTTGAGAAGAAAACGGAAATTTGAAAGGAGCAGATTTGTGGAAGAGGGAGGAGCAGTGTTTGGAAGAGAATAAGTGCTAGAAAGAAGGAAGGGAGATAAACGTGATCTGAGTAGGGGGAAAAATAAGTGTGGGTGAACAGGGGTGACGAAATGGAGGAGCGGGATTGGCGCAGTGGTGTAGTGGTATAGACGGTGGAGAAGTGACGTACACGGTGGGGAAGTGACGTAGAAGGTGGTGAACAAACATAAGGGGTTGGGAAGCGACATAGGAGGTTGGGAAGTGACATAGGAGGTTGGGAAACGACATAGGGGGTTGGGAAACGACATAGAGGGTTGGGAAGCGATATAGGGGGTTGGGAAGCGATATAGGGGGTACATGTAGTTGTATAGGGCGTAGTCGAAGTGGTATTGGGAGATGGAAAGTGGTATAGGGGGTAGGGGAAGTAATTAGGGGGTAGCAGAGGTGGTATAGAAAGGCACATGTGAGGAGCAGTATGGGGTTGTGAGCAGGGTAGGGGAGGCAGCAGAGTTGGCGGCGGGGAGAGCGGTACCTGAGAGGGAGAGTGAATCGGGGGTCGCGGGACAGCATCGGGGAAGTTGGAGAGCAATAATGGCGACCGGAAGTGGAGGGAAGGGGATAAGTATCAGATGAGGGGTAGTACTGAAAGAAAATGGAATCAAGAGGAAATAGGTACCGAGGGGAGAATGGTATCAGAAGGGGAGAGAGAATGAGAGGAGAATACTATTAGCAGGAGATAATAATATGAGAGAGGTAACAGGAGGAGAGAGGTACCAAGGAATAGTACTAATGCCAGAAAAAATTGAGAATAGTGTCAGGTGATACAAGAATATGTATATAATCGCTGACCGAGGGAGGGATAAATATGGAAGAATACTAATTAAATGAATGTGAAACAGTTGCATAAGGAAAAGAAACTGATCNGGGGGACGAATGAGAGATGTATGGCAGACTCAGAGGGAAAATGGGCTTAAGAAAAGATAAAACAAGTGAAGTATGCGTAACTGTAAACATGAATGAAGGGTGAATGAATGAATGAAAAGTGAATGAATGAAGCAAGTATGAATGAAGAATTGAAGAATGAAGACTGAACCAAAGGTGATTTCGTGGATATAGACTATGAAAATAAGAGAAAAAAAACCTTATTTGGGACACATACGTGGAGGTAAATACGTATACTACGATGAGGGAAGTTACTAATAAAGGTGTCGACAACTAACAAGGAGAACTAATGCTCGTTTTACCTGACCGGCCCATAGCGCCCGGCGATCAAGGGCTTTTGCGTTGTTCTTCAGCTCTGCCCTTGTCCGCCAACCGGACGCAGTCGCGCGACAAAACGTACACCATTTTGATCATCACGTAGACGAGAAGGAGCGCGAGGTACATAGCCGTGCGTCGCGCCGCGCGCCAGAGTTGCCCGTCCACTGACCGACGTCGGCACCCCAGCTCCTCAATGGCGGGGTTGAATGGCGCAGGCTTGTTGAATGGGGCCAGGTGCAGAGCCCTCCACCAATAGCAGGCCAGGAAAGCAGTGACGTCTATTGCTGACGAGGAGGGGTACCCTGAATGGGCGGTTGACGTCACTGTTGGCTCGACACGTGGCAAAGTGAGACCCGGGGAGGCGGGGTCGCTGACCGGGCCGCACGTGGCGAGTTACTCAATGGGGGTGGGTGGAGACACGTGGCTGGCCTCCGAACTAGGTCACAACCCCTCCTCGCCTCCTCTCGGGGGGAGCTCTCACAGCGTTTCTCCAATAATGGAAGGGTTGCTCTGCCACCACCGTCGTCGGCTGAATGAGTATTAAAAAAAAAAAAAACAGGCAACCATTCCCAGGAGCACATCACGCGAGCAACACCCCCCCCCTTTTTTTTTTCAAAAAAAAAAAANAAACTTATACTTGTGGGATTTTAGGTTTCGTGGGAAAAACAAAGCAATTCAAATTAACTCGCATAACAAAAACCTTGTTTGATAGTCCCTCATTTCTCGAATTGTGTTAAAAGAAAAAATAAAACAATCCTATAATTGTCTTACGTGTGACATATCTGACTACGAAGGATTTCGATACGCTCAATCGGCGCAGACAGGTGACAGGAACACACGAGGTCGAAGTTGCTGGTGGACGGTACCGGCGTATAGCTATTTTGAAACCACACTAATATAATCGTTAAGGACGCCGCCTGATTGACGGTATGTATTTTGCGAGTTCGAGGCTTGAAGCGCAGTGTACTTAGAATACCATAAATTCATATAATGATACCTGCATCATCACCTNGCTTGAAGCGCAGTGTACTTAGAATACCATAAATTCATATAATGATACCTGCATCATCACCTCAATGCCTAAGGCAGTAAACTAGGGTGCAGTCTTTCGGTTTCAATTCATTACAATAATTATAAAGGTGTACTGTACTGCACGCCCATAGAATACTTTAAAAGATTCAGCAAAATAATCATATATTTGAAAATGACCACGGAAATATGTATTCGACTTATTCCACTTTCCAAAATAATATACTCTAGAAACAGGGTCTCGGTACCCGTGCAAGTTAATCAGTTAATGCTAATGTGGCAAGGAGGTCAGTCCGACGCTGAATCGCGTCAAACCTATAACTCAATTTTTGAGCAGTGAGTTGGTAGCAAATGGTTCCGAGCCCACAACGATCACGGTAGTTATACAGTTTTTGGCATTTCTGTGAATAACACAGCACCATAAAAATCCAAACTTTCAGTTCCAAAACATTTAAGACGAAACGAAAAAACCACTCGAAATCATCGAGCAGCTCTTCTATTTTTTTTTTTAACTTCCGCACTGCACATTGCTTGGCAGACGGCCACATTAAGGCGTCCACCTACCTGCAGCTATTCTGCATGGCCGAGACCCGGAAACAGTGAAGCGACGAGTGCAACACTGACCTGCAGTATTTTCGTCATGCTACGTGTAACTTACGGGACTTGAGAGTTGATCATATACATTTTATCGAAGAGTTAACAACAAATATCACTGCACTCATCTCTAAAAGATGAGCAAATATTTAAACAGTGCATTTTCAGATAAAAGTATGAAAATGATGTTTCCGGCCATGTTGAAGGGCATACATAAATTTTATTTACATTGGGCGTGACGTCTTTAAAGTTATATTCCGCACAATTGTAAAGTGTAATTTCCTTTTGCATACAAACAGACTGCGAANATATATAGGTACGGTAGTACTGGTAAAATAATCAAATGAAGCGCAACTGACGTCAGGCGAACATCAGACCCAACTCGGCGCTGCCTAACCTTCGCCCTAGGTCGAAGCGGGTCCGCCACTACGGTGACTTCAACGCCCAGTATGGAACCGAACTCACGATACATGACGCGCGTACACTCTGTCTTAGCATTATTGCAGTTCCTTGTACTACTGAAGTCAGCAATCTTTTTTGAACAATTAAGACTAGAGTTTGATCCCGATTAACTGCAGGTGTGTGTGGCATCCCCATGAGGTTTTACATCCTCATTATAATTCCCCACCCGATATATTAGGTTCAGGATTAACTCGTTTCTTCAAAATCATATTTTTATTACTGATTTCATTAAGCAAATGCATTACAAATTTTATAAAAGATGGCTAGATACACGTCACATTTTTTTTGAGCGGGGTGATGAGGATTGTAGAGGCAAAGGCACGGCTTTTTTCTTCTTCAAAAATATGTATAACTGAGAATTCCGGATGGTCACAAATAAAGACTCCACGAGTATTATAAATGGCGTTGTTAAAACCAAGTTTTCAAATCCGCCGCGGGCGATGGGGAACATGTTACATACAGCCTTCTGAAGAATAGACATCTTGCGTAGCGACTGTTCCCCTAACGGCCAAAACATTTGACGGGGTCTGCAGGCTACGAACTGGGATACACCAAACTCAGCAAACATAATAAAACGAGGCCCCAGTCTAGTACGGTCAAGTGCACAAGTACATCCGTGGCCTGGCCCAAGAGTTGTCATCCTTCCTACTGTTTCAATCAGACTCTCCTTTCGGAAGTCGTCCAGCGTGATTCAACAACTTCCGCCGCGAGTCCAACTGCAATTAATTGACCGGCCAGCAAAGATAATCCCTGGTGGAGGCCGATCGTCAGTCCCGTGGCACTCCTATCGTGGATTTTCGGGAGTAACCGGAGAAAACCCAACGACTCCTCAATTCCCATTCACTCCGGGGCACGTGCGGGAGGCCTTCGGGCCCGGATGTCACGGCCGCGGCCGAAAGAGACAGACGGGTGTGAGAAGGAAGATGAGGCTCGGGGGTGGGTGCTCCATGAGAGGTCCCGGGTCCCCGCACCGGCGATCAATACCGAACGGCACGTGTCTAGCGGGAACTGGGTCACTCGCACTTCCCCGCTGAATGAACCCAGGAGGTGCCGCTGCACCTGTAGAGAGGTGGTACAGGGGGGAGTGAAGGCCACCACGCATCCCCGCCCCCACACCAAGCCAAGTCCGGGGCCACGCACGTGTCGCGATAAGCACCCTCACGGCACGTAAAAAAAAAAAACGTTGACATTCTTGACAACATACTATGAGGCAGTGTTTACTGTAATGTAATTTCATGCTTTGATGAAGTTCATATATGGAAGTTCATAATTTTAACATTCCCAGCGCGTAAATGATCACGCAATAGCGTGCCCGGCTTGTATTAGGGAGGTCGTTGTTTCGATCCCAGTTAGCTTTCCTCCCACGTCCTCATTCCAAGCAAATTCAAAGGCATTTTTTCATTCTTCATGTATTTGAATACGAACCTGGCTAAGGGAAGTCTCCAACTCCCATATACTGAAAGAAGATACATTTCAATGGTGTGAAAAAATAGCTCGGGTTTTACGATCACAAAGTTCCGCAAACGAAGGCTAAACGTAACGGGACTTCTAAAAGTGAAACGTGAGCATCGAACCATCAGCGTACAACCTCTGCGGGCAAGGCCACCGCGAGACAAAACCCAATGGAAATTAAGGAATCACTTCGACTGGCATGGGCCGCGGCGACTGAGCGGTTAGTCTGCTCACCCCCCACCAAGGCGAACAGAGTTCAATCCCCGGCCGGGTCATTCCCGGATTTTCACATGTGGGAATCGTGCCGGACGATGCCGCTAGTCGGCGGGTTTCCTCGAGGATCTCCCGTTTCCTCCGCCCTTTCATTCCGGCGCTGATCCATACTCCCCTCAATCACCCTCATTGGCTCTCAAAACCTCGCTGTTAAGAGCCGCCCAAATCTCTTCACTCTCCACCCGCTCACTTCGACTTGCATCTACGACGGCCCGGGCTGCGCTTGTGCCACGGAATACCCACGCAGAGAAGTCCGGAACTCCCTCTGCCATGCAATATGATGGAATGTTGCCAGGCAAACAACGTTTTAAATGCCGCTAAAATCGCACATAAAGCCGCAATAGAGTCTGCGAATTTATACCAATAATGAAGCAGTAGAACAAAACATGACTGTATGGGGACTCAGGGGGAAACAGGATGGTTATTTATGGGAAATCAAGGTAAGGCGTTATATAAAAATGTTTGAACAGACAACTAATGACTAAATCCCACCCTGACGTGCTAGGGATCCACGGTTCGAATCACGGTAAAGGCATGAATGTGTCATTTTTACAGATGTAAGACACCCTTCGATTAGCCTACCGACCTGAAGAGAGAACATCAGTAAGCAACAGTTAAAACAAAACGCCCCTCCATTTAGATTCCGGCTAATGTAGCCACCTCGTCTTCGAGCACACTCATTTGTAGGCTAGGGTCTTCGTTCGGCAGTACGTACCAGAAGTCCAGCAAAAGCTTATTTATTCTTTCGTTCTACATATCTTTTGAGGGGGAAGGGGTCGTCTTTCAGATTTTTTTGCGGCCAATATTAGTGTGTCGGATTCCAGCTACACAAAGATAATACAAAACATTAGGCAATTAATTTTTTTTTGTCAGGTAATGGACTGCGTGCTGCGTTAACTGAACTGCCTAGCTATTTGATGCCGACCAACACATTGCGTTACGATAGCAAATATACTACTGCCAGGTGCCCGCCAGTCTCGAAATTTTTGCCATTGTATTCAAACGATGTGGAAAAACAAGTTCTGAGACGTTTCTACAGTATTTATTTTGACGTACATAATTTTTCTGCAAAAAATTACCTGTCCATCCATTCCTTATGATAGCCCAAAAAAAAAGTGCTTTCATGTAATTGTGGAAAAGAGAATAATCCATCGAACTTNCCATCCATTCCTTATGATAGCCCAAAAAAAAAGTGCTTTCATGTAATTGTGGAAAAGAGAATAATCCATCGAACTTGAGAGCTATAACTCACAATTTTTATGAAGTCAAAACCTCACAAACAGTGTTGAGTTACATTTTTATACAACACGTTATTTATTGGGATGATATGAGATTTAAAAGAATTACGGTCAAAAATTAATGTAAAAAAAAAAAAAGAATTTAAACGATGATGACGGAATTTGTTTAAAATGTAGATGAGCAGAATATCGGGTATTCTNCCATCCATTCCTTATGATAGCCCAAAAAAAAAGTGCTTTCATGTAATTGTGGAAAAGAGAATAATCCATCGAACTTAAGAGCTATAACTCACAATTTTTATGAAGTCAAAACCTCACAAACAGTGTTGAGTTACATTTTTATACAACACGTTATTTATTGGGATGATATGAGATTTAAAAGAATTACGGTCAAAAATTAATGTAAAAAAAAAAAAAAGAATTTAAACGATGATGACGGAATTTGTTTAAAATGTAGATGAGCAGAATATCGGGTATTCTNTAAAAAAAAAAAAAGAATTTAAACGATGATGACGGAATTTGTTTAAAATGTAGATGAGCAGAATATCGGGTATTCTCGGAAGCACTCGGCTGCGATCAGCTGGAGTTGCGTGCAGGGCTGCCGCCACGCAATGAACTGCCGGTACTCGTGAATGGAACGGAATGGAGGCATGAATGAACCATGCGGCTACCAGCTGAAAACCTCTCCCTGCACGCCATCCGCGATTCATTCTGACTCCCAACACGTAAGTCTCCAAGCCTTCCACCCGCGAACCTAACTAGTGACTTTTTGCCTTCGATTTTTTTTTTGTTTTCGTAATTCAGACTACTAAGGAATTAAAATTAACTTACTTTTCAAAGTTGTTATCACTGCTGACTTTTATCAGATGATTTTGGTCATCACAAAAGGAGTCACATGCCACGGACAACTCACTGCACGTTTATGCTTAGCTTACAGTTCTGAAAGACAACACAACACGCATGTCCACAAAGGCCGCGATACGGGGCAGAAGAGCAATATGTGAAGCGACACACTGTGGCAAAACGACAGTTACGTACCACAAACATATACGTCGACCATACATCTACCGTTCTACACCATATTGATGCTAATAACCTGTATGGCTGGCGATGGGCTTACCTCTCCCAAAACGAGTTTCAATGGCAAAAAATTAGTACTGACGTAATGCTGTGTATCTATACAGTCCCTTCGCAGTTCTGAAAAGAATGTGGCACGGAAACACATTGAGAAAGTCACACGCGATTTACAGCATATTATAGAAAAACTCCAAATACTTTTTCCCTGCCGCTCATGTGTGGCATGATTGGCCATCTTTACCGCTCGACAAACACAAGCGAAATCCTGGAAAATGTGTCGATATAAACCCCTCCCAACCACTCCTTCATACTGACCCAGTTTCCATGTCGTGCAGACAAGACCGTTCAGACGAAATACCTACAATCGGGCCAAGTGCAAAATTAGGAATTTTATTTGCTGTTCGAATTAGTAGGGCCTAAGTATAAGTGTGCCTTAAGATAGCAAATTGTTTCATTTCAGTTATTGTAGGCATACAGTACTAAGGATGTTAAGTAATATTTTTTATAAATTTTAAATATATTTTATCTTGATAAAACACTTTTTCAAGGGTAATTCAACTAAAATACCAAATTAAAGGAAATATACCTTTTAAAAAATTATTCAATCTAATATTGATACATCTGTACTACACAAATTATGAAAATTCACTTTTACAAGAACTTCGATTTCAACTGATTTTTTAACGTTAAATTTACAACGCAATCAATTTCTTTGAAATCCAACATTGGGTAATCTGCAAATTTTTCAAGTGCCAAAAATGTTTTATATTTCTAAGACATTTTATAGTTTTATGAAATTGTATCAAATTATAATCAAGTGAAAGTGCTTATAAAATAGGAAGTTAATATTNAGACATTTTATAGTTTTATGAAATTGTATCAAATTATAATCAAGTGAAAGTGCTTATAAAATAGGAAGTTAATATTAAAAAAAAATACTGGAATATTGGGAATATGCCGAATAGATTTGAAAATGGTACTAAAAAAATATTTAGCTACGGCTTAAAACCATTTTTCATTACCATAATGCTATAAAGAAATGTATAGGAAATTAATTGTATGGTTTGCTGTAGTTTCCTTTAAAAGTAATACAAAAAAAAATTCTCCATACTATTTGCAGTAAATATCAAGAGTGCATGCCGCTGTCCACAGANAGACATTTTATAGTTTTATGAAATTGTATCAAATTATAATCAAGTGAAAGTGCTTATAAAATAGGAAGTTAATATTTAAAAAAAATACTGGAATATTGGGAATATGCCGAATAGATTTGAAAATGGTACTAAAAAAATATTTAGCTACGGCTTAAAACCATTTTTCATTACCATAATGCTATAAAGAAATGTATAGGAAATTAATTGTATGGTTTGCTGTAGTTTCATTTAAAAGTAATACAAAAAAAAATTCTCCATACTATTTGCAGTAAATATCAAGAGTGCATGCCGCTGTCCACAGAGTGCATCTCTGCATTTATCAATTAATTATGAAATGTGAGCACGAAGAGATGAAATCTAAGATTGCAATCCCTGTAGCTTATACACTGATGTGCAAAAATTAAGGACGGGACAGGTTTTCACATGTAATGTCAAGCTGCAGTGTTTCAAATATTTATTAAAGCAGACCATAACATCGACGACATGTAAGTGTGTGGGAAATGTGAACACTGGGTAAGAAAGGAATCCAAATAATACAAAGGGCCTTTATTCAAAAGTAGGTTCTGAGCACAGCACGACAGAAGACAGAAACGTCCATGTGATAGACGGCAGGCCATAAAAACATCGTCCTTGTAGCGGATATGATTACCCCTGACTGCAATGCAGGATTTGCACCGTCTATTCATGCTCAGTATGAGGTTGTCGACGAGCTTTGAGACATAATGTTCCATTACTCTTGTAGTACCGATCGCAGCTAAATGCCCATCGCAGCTACAGAGTCGTTGCTGGTGGCTGGCGACATGCTGCCAGGTGTCTCCCGACGCCCTACAGATGTTCGATTGGATTTAGGTCCAGGGACCATGCGCGCCAGTCCATGCGGCAAATATCTTCACACTTTAACAGCTCAGCGATAGCCGCAGTACGATGGGGTGTAGCGTTGTTGTCCACGAAGAGGAACTCAGCACCCACATCACCCCGGATAAGAAGCACGTGAGGAAGGAAAACCTCGGAACAATAATGGTCAACAGCAACTGAGCCTCTTTGGAAGATGCGGAGCCCGCACGGCCACCAAGCATCGTGCCTCCCCAACGACGAACTCTGCTTTCTCCAGATGTATAGGCGCCCGGAATAGCTATTAATACTAAATCGGCTCTCATCCGTAAAGAGCACTCGACCCCATTGCTGAGCTCCCCAATCCCTGTGTTCCCGGCACCACAGCAAACACCGTCTGCGATGGGTAGGTGTCAACGGTACACATCCTACTGGTCACAGAGCGAATCTCCTTGCCTGTGACTCGTCCTCCGTCGTCGTGGTTGCTCATTGACGACCACTACTAACCTTCGTACAGCTGTCTCTGTCGTTCGAAGTACCACTCAAACTCGTGACACGATGCTGTATGCGATCCGAAATTCCTCTGCCACACTAGCCACACTTCGTCCTTTTTCCAATTTCCCAATTATTCGACCTTGTGTAAAGTCGTCCAGATGTCTATGGAACTGTCTGTTGGCCATATCAGACAGCAACTCGACATCCTTCAATCCGAAGTTCACTGTGCAATANAATGTCTATGGAACTGTCTGTTGGCCATATCAGACAGCAACTCGACATCCTTCAATCCGAAGTTCACTGTGCAATAGCTTCCACTGCAATATTGTGCGTACACTGCGCTCGTGCTTTTATTACCCTTCGCACACGCCCAAAGATACATCATGCTGCATATATCCAAATATGCTACCATACTGGACCCTAAGCTAATTTATGATTCATCTTTCGGTCGGTTCTGCCTGTTCGTCCCACTGTTAAGTTGATTTCTCAATTTCGTCCACTTAATTTTTGGCATACCAGTGTACAAATGGGTTCAAGCTCTCCACTGCCACAGTTACATTAAAATGTACATTGTAAGACATGTGGGAGGATTACATTTAACAAGCTGATCTGCTTTCTGCATCAAACATACCGAAAGTACAGGTGTAGAAGCATGTAGTAGTGTCCAAAATGTATTGTAAGGAAGTAACTGTCACACAAATTAGGGCGGACAGACCAAAATGAGTGAACCCTGGGTTGTAGAAAGAACGATCAATACAAGATGACATTCAAGTGTGTGAAGTGTGTCGAGCACGACGACTTTAAAAGAGCAAGGTTTTATTTGTTGTTCATGATTGACTACACGACCTCTGCCATCGCTTTACGAGGATCCCCACAACTTGTTAATATTCAGCTCTGCAATAAACAAAAAGGAAGATGTGAACTGGGATGAAGATTTTTTTAAGACAATGATATGGGGATGCAGAGTTGGAGGGATAGACATACTACAAATTGTTATGATAATACCATGGAATGTCCTGTCACAATGTAGTCAATTTACGTGTAAAGCTAATGTTTGCGATTAGGCGCAAATAAGTCCACAGATGTCTTCAAAAATCCCCTCTTCAAAGTCTAGTACCGAAATTATCACAGTGATGTGTGTTTGCGAATTCGAAACTGGTAAATTTCTCTCCAAGATCTGAACTATGTGACCTTCCGAAGCAGCTTTTACATCGAAACATTAATCCTAAGAGGTTTCCAGATATGTATTTCGTGCAGAAGATACTGAACAGAAGAAGTGTGTGGACACACATCAAATTATGTTTTTTTTTTNTCCAGATATGTATTTCGTGCAGAAGATACTGAACAGAAGAAGTGTGTGGACACACATCAAATTATGTTTTTTTTTTGTTGCCAACAAGATACTGTGCATGTGGTTGAGAGGCTTTGGTTGGCACTCAACAGTGAGGTATTGANTTTTTTTTTTGTTGCCAACAAGATACTGTGCATGTGGTTGAGAGGCTTTGGTTGGCACTCAACAGTGAGGTATTGAGCACAGGTGAGGGTAAAATGAAGTGAGAATGGAGCAACAACGAAATGCAAGGGTAGGGGAAATGGGAGTACCTCGAAAAATCCTGTCAGCCAAAGAAAACTCCATTACATTTCCAACATGACAAAATTCAGATCCTACTGGAAATCGAAACCAGTTTGCCGAAAAGGAAAGCAAGTAGTCCGACTAAAACACCACCATGGCATCCCTACTGCATACAGTCGCCCCAAAAAATATTGACAAACCCACATTTTAGTAGCCAGTAAAAAGAAATTCATATATGTCGGTGAACAACATCTCTGTAACTGGCGTGTGTGTGTGTGTGTGTAGGTTAGCAACCCGAAGGTTGGTCGGAATCAAGGACATAATGCGGGAATGGAGGCCGCGTCGCGACCAAGACAACTAGGCAGGATAATACAGCGATGCTTTGCCATTTTCTTTCGCAGGATGGATGGGATGAAGCGAGATGAAAATAGAGCAGCGCCGGAACTTAAGGGCGGAAGAAACGGGAGATCCCTGGGAAAACCCACAGTCCGGCGTCGTCCGGCACGATTTCCACTTGCGAAAATCCGGGAGTGACCCAGCCGAGCATTGAACCTGATTCGCATTGGTGGGAGGCGTGCAGGGTAACTGCTCAGCAACCACGGTCCCAACTGCCATGTACATAATATAAAACAATATTTCCGCACACGTTGAGTGTTCATAACAAATAAATACAATATATGAACACACATGTCTTCAGCAAAAGAAAAAGTACTGGCACACACAATACAACAGCAGAGGTTGTAGTATGCTGTGGATCAAATTTTGTGTCATTGCTGGAGTGATATTAGACCATTCCTCCAGGAGTACTCTTGAATTCCCTTTTCCGAGCGAATGATATCTTCTGATTTGTGCCTCAAGACGCGCCCACAGATGTTAATTGTGTTCAAATCAGGACTTTGTAGTGTATCATTGTTTAGTCACAACTCTCAGATTTTCACAGCAGTATGCTTTGTGTCATTGTTATACTAGAAATGAAAGACCATATGCAGTCCCAATTTGTGCACACTATTGTGTAAATTACGGTGCAACAACTCGATGTATTTCATAAGGTTCACTGTACCTTGGATAACCGCTAGATTTACAACTCTAGAAACTGCCATTAATTCCAAACCATCAAAACACACACCCCATGTTTAATGGTTGGAAGAATGTGTTTGTATTGGAGTTCTGTGTTAGGCTTGTACCACACTTTCTTCCTTTCCCTAAGATCTTGATAAAGTGAACTTTGATTCACCCGAAAATACGACAGTGTTCCAAAACTCTATCGACTTGTTGACATAATCATTTTCAAACAAAGTATTTCTTGCGGTTAATTTCGGAAATGTATGACTTCTTCCTGGGAGATTTACTATGAATATTATCCTCATTCAAAACATTCTGTACAGTCTGAGCACTCATCAACTGGTTGGACATTTGCTGTATGCCTCAAGCAATTGAATCTGCATGGTTCCTTCCAAGCAAGACCAAGCATTCGTCTATGTTCTTGAGTCGTAAATACCCTCGAAAGTCCAGATCGACGCTTATTTTCTTTGCACCAGTCTCCTTGTATTAGTAGTTGCCCTCACCTCACTGTAGTGTGGCTCAAAGGAATTTAGTCTCTAATATTGCAATAACATTTCTTTTTAGAATGGAGCACACTGCACTGTCACATGAAAACATATTGAATCTTCTGCTACGGACTCGAGGAATACAATAAAAAAATCGGCAAGAAATACATTTTACCCCGTCCCAACTCGTGGCTTTGGATGCAAAAATCTGGTTAGCCTTCGTGTTTTTACCCGCGTTTGTTTGTGGCCAATATTGTTTAAGCACTTTTTTGTTACAAGAGCATTTCTGGATTAAGCCTCATTCGACTGTTTATTTAAATGAGGTTAAATGTTTAAATAATTCCTTCACATTTTCAAACTATTTTTGAACCATTTAATTTTATACATACATTTCAAACTGATATGTGGTGCCACATTGGCTACCGATAACAAGATGTAAATTAATGAAATATACACCACCATAAAGTGTTGTTAGATTATGAAAGTACAGTTTCAAAGAACGGAAATTTGTAATATTATTTGCATTTACAATTTCCGCCAGATTGATGTGATGTATGCCTTCGGAGTGAAATATTCGGGAGTTTGTATAAAATTAAGAGTATATAGTGTTATGTGCAGACACCCATGCCGGGCACCCGCTACCAGTCTCGGTGCAGGGGGGGGGGCGGGGGTAGGTCACCACGAATAACCCTTCCCCAAGGTGCTGACAAACTGGTATCATCGCCCCCTACCCCCTGCTGCAGGTATCCGTGACTGCAGGACATCCCACGAATTTTCTGATCACATCCCTTAGAGCAACCCGATGTGTGAAGAATGTTCTCGGTCAGGGCGCATACCTCTATAAATAACACCATATTTGGAGGGTTTACAGTCTGATAGCCATCTAGTGAAGTACAGCAAAGGTGAACGGAGATTGGGTCATCAAAGAACGTTAAAGAAGAGGACTAGCGAGGAACGAGGTACCCAACGAATGGAGGGCTACTGTGTGCATGGGGATGCTCGGGGTGCTCCAGAATATTCCGGACAGGAAAGACTGGTGATTTCTGGACTGAAATAAGGTAGAACTGAATGGACGAGTGATACAGACTTGATCACACAGTGGCGCAGTGTGGCGTATAAGGNGGGGGGGGGGGAGAGAGAGAACTTTCAGATTCCAAATACACCATTTTAAATAGTAATTCAAAGGTGTTAATAAACTGTTTATAGGCTGATTTAACTACTTGGTTGTGCTAATTTCTGCCGAGGTGATGGACAATTATGTAAATATTAGCTGTAGATAGTAAGTGATGGCAATTATTGTCGAGATAATAAGTTTAAATTTATTTTTGGGATAGTTTATAAATAAATTAAGAAATTATTACTAACTATTTTATTTAATCAAGGCCTATATCACCTAAAAAAATTAGCTATTCCCATAAATTTTGGAGAATTGTTAACACTGATGTCAGAAGTGGGATGGTGGAATATTTTTTAACTAATCGTTTCGTAAAGAAGATTATAAAGTTGACTATTAAATAGTAGGATAAACATGTACAAACAATAGCGATAGTAGTATGCTGCAAAATTAGTAGTGTTTCGTAAATTCCAACTAGGAGAATGTCGGCAGAAGAGTAAGAATTTGTGCTTTAATTGAATTACTGGGTAAATGAATTGGCATGGATAACGAAAATGTAAACATTAAAATAAATAGTGTTGTAGACAGTGTTAATTAAAATGTTAATAGTTAAATTAGTAGTGTTTGTGAGCTAGTAGGCGATAAAATAGACAGTGTGAATGAAAATGTAGACTGGTAGATATAAGGTATTAGCGAGGTAGTGAATAATAAAATGCGCTATCAGAATGAAAGGATGGAAAGTGTCGAGCGTAAGGCGGAACAGAGGTGAATGCCCTCAAGAAGGAATGGCAAGAAGGAATGGCAAGAATTCTTGCAACAGCAGGGAAGAAGATACACTGGGCCAACTGCTGACGAGGAGCTGAGATTGACTATCACCGAGCCGATGAATGTGGACAGCGAAGAGAAGGTACAGGTCACCGTCAATACAGCCATCGAAGGAAAGGCCCAGCTGTTTTGCAGTGTGGGTAGCCCTCAGCCGATATGGGTAAAGGCATAACAATTAAGAGCGCGAATACTGGCACCAGTACGAATGGTTGGATGGACGAGCAGCAGGCTTACTACCTCGCGGCTATATTGAGGGGCCCAGCACTGAGCGTACTGCAGTCCCTGCCGGAACATCGACTGGAGTACTCCACAGTATCGGTCTTAGAGCTAAGTTTTGGTGATCGATACCTGCAACACGCCCACCACGCCCAACTGTGAAGCTTCATGCACCCAGGGATCAGAGGAACCATTGAAGGAACAGTGGCAGGAAGGACACCATGCAGAGGTCCCACCTATTTCTTGAGGAGGCTCGGGATGTCGTCGCAGTCAGTTTCGTCATTGCTGTCACCAATACAGAGATGCGACAAGCTGTATGCCTCGTTGAGTCTCACACTGCACAGGATGGCTTGGCCTGAGCACTGAAAGTGGTACCAGCAAGATATGAATCAGTTCCCCGATGCCCAGTGTGGGCAGTGATTCTGAATGAAGACCATAGCATCGAGAATACACCGAAGGAGTTGCATACAACCATGAGGGGCATCGCTTCCTGGGTCTATGCTACAGAGATTCACTGCCCCCACTCCCCTCCCCCAACCAAATGGTTAGTGTTGGTTATGTGGACAATCGAGGCACCTGAGAGCCAACAGCTCTCAAACAGCAACAGCAACAGAAGCAGCAACCACAAAGAAGACAGCGAGGGTCAGGTGAGTATGCATCTTCTTTGGGAAACTTGTGAACACCGATCTTGAGCGGCAAAGGTCAGTGATTGCTGGAAGGAAGGCCCTAACGTTCTTGTAGGTGTGTTCGGGGAAACAGGAATCAGATGCCATATTTGTGGAGGGGAGCATGAATGATGTTGGGCAGCATGAAGGGAGAATGAATGGTGTTGGGGAGCATGAATGATGCTGGGGAACATGAATGATGTTTCCTGTCACAAGTAATTGACACAGATGCGGCTGTAATGGTGGTAAGACTAGACATCCTCGAGCCTTCCCCCAGCGATCGCCCGATGACAGCATGGGACAGTTCTATTTGACTACAGTAATGGACAAGAACACACCAGTTAGAGGTAAGACCAGGGTACAGTTGAATCTTGGCAACCTGCGCATAGAGCACGATATTCACATAGCAGGAATAGAAGGCGAACGATAGTTGAGACTTGATGTGTTATGTAAACTAGGGTGCTACAACTGGGGGTACTACAGTAGGCAATACCGAGTTGGTAGTGTGTAGTCAGTCCACTGTGCTCCCTGCTTCTATCGAAATTGTTATTCCAAACATATGCCAGGTAAAATTTGTCAGATGGGCATAATCGAACCAGCCCATAAAGGTGGCATTCTACCAGAAGGTCTCATTGTAGCATGGACTTTAGTTTCTTCAAACCCGGATAGTTTGCCAGCAAGGATGATTAATTTACGTGGCAGTGCTGTTCATTTTGAGGAGGGGGCCATGATAGATGTAAACAAGCAGGTCTGACAGGTACTTCTAAATGTCCCTGAAGCGTTGATTTCACAAAATACCGAATGTACACAACCAAATGCTCTGTGGTAACTGTTAATAAAAATATAAAACCTCAACTAGTGACAAGAGAATGCTATTTGTGAAAAACTGCAGAGAAATAGGTATGCCTTCTGTGGACCAAATTACCTTGGAAAAACTAATGTTGCATGCCATCACATCGGCAATGGGGACGCCAGGCCCATAAAGCTGCCACCAAGGCAACTACTACCAGTATCATCTGATGTGGTTGAAGGTATACTAGAAGGGAAGATGTCGGATGTCATAAAATCATTAGTCACTCCATTGTCTTCTCCACATAAGTTTCTTAAAAAGGAAGATGGCTCTATGAAATTTTGTGTGGATTAACCCCAACTTAATAATGTGACCAATAAAGATTCTTATCTACTCCCAAGGAAATACGACAAATGAACAGCCTAGCAGGCTCACAATGGTATTCTACTTCGAACAAGAAAAGCAGGTACTGGCAATGCGAGGTGTCCTTAGAAGACAAAGAAAAGACTGCCTTTTGTTTCAAAGGGAAATGAACCCGGTAATTCAAGTCTATGCCTTTCCGGCTATGCAATGCTCCTGCTACCTTTGAACGTCTGATGGAAAATGTCCTCCCCTTAGACCCATGCCTGGTGAACCTAGACGATACTGTGCTCACAGGAAGGACATTTAAGGAACACCTGACATGCCTAGAAGCTGTTTTTCAGAGAGTAACCACTGCCAACCTGAAATTGGTTACTAACAAACATCATATTTTTCAAAAGAAAAGTAATGTCATGAGATATCAAGTGCTGTCCGATGGAATTGAAATGGACTTTGAGAAAACCACAGCAATATGAGTGTGACCTCAGCCAAATGACAAACTGAAGTGCGGAGTTTCCTGGGCTTATGTGTCCAGGTTCGCCATGATCGCAAAGTCACTGCATCAATTGGCCGAGGCAAAACGAAAGTTTCATTGAACCACTGAATGAGTAATTGCTTTCAATAAACTAAAAAAGAAATTCTGGTATATATCCTAGTTCTGGGCTTCCCGAGTAGTGAGGGCGAGTTTAATATGGATACTGAAGCTAGTGATGCAGGCATCGGTGCTGTGCTATCTCGGATTCAGTATAGAATTAAAGAAATTATTGTGTGACATGCAGGGAACTTCCGGACTAAAATAAGGTGGGACTAAATGGAACAGTGATACAGATTTGAATGTATATACTACAACTGTCAGATATCAAAAATATTACTTTTAATAGTAATTCAATACATCTTAATAAACCATTTATATACTGATTTTAACTATTTTATTGTGGTAATTTCTGTGAGGTGATGGAGGATTATATAAATATTATGTGTACATAGGAAGTGATAGCTATTATTGTTGAGATATTACGTATAGAGATTTTTGGGACTTATTCATAAATAAATTAGAAAATTATTATTAGGAAATTATTAGCTCTTATTTGATTAAGACCTCCATCCCTTAACGAACCCGGCTATGCCCAAAGACTTTGGAAAATTGTAACAGTATGTTTGTATGTGTAGTTGATAATGTTTATTGAACACAACATTATTTAACGATTGACTGCATATTTTGTTTAGCTGATACTTCATGAAGAACATATCGATTACTACCTGAGACATAGTTAACGAAAACATAAAATCTTGGAAGTTTCACTGTACACTACAAACAAGTTCATGACTAATTAAACATATAAATTTGCATTTTAAAATGGGATAATATTATTAGTTTTACATGTTGCACAGCGACAAAAATTATGGGACATACATTCACTGCTTAGCAGTCCCCGATCCAACTTCAGCGCCTACAAGAATGTCACCGATATTTCTTACATTATGTCCATATATACTCATGGTGAAAGAAGCCACAACTTTGTAGTTGAATGAAAAAAATTATTATTATCTGAAATAATTTTACTAACAGCTAACTTACTGCGCACAAATGGGGGAAAAACAAATATGACTTAAACATTAAAAAAAAATATTTTACTGGATATGTTTAAAATTTAATAAGCAACTTTCAAAATAAAAAAGTAATTAAGCTAACGAATTTCAAGATGACTGCCGGAATCCAAACTCCGGGGCATGCAAATATAATGGTATAACATTGGAGGTAAATAAAAAATTATGTTCAAGGCATTATTTGATTATTTAAATGTATTTTTTAAATACAAAATACACTAACAAACTGCAAGCTGCCGGCCATACAAGTGAAATGTAATAGAAAGGAAAGAAATGAATATGTTATTAACTTTTGTCTTAGAAAATTATTTTAACGAATTTTTAAGATCATCGAAATCCAATATGGTGGCCTTCCACATGTAAAAAAAGAGAAAGAAGAAATTGGCGATGTTGCTACTCGTCCTAGTATCCTGTGGCACCATGTAACATCTGATTTTGTTCTTGCACACAAATTAAGTTTAAAATATATTATGGTCTTAAACGTCCATAGCTATTGTGTAGACATATCTAACGAACCTGCAATACATTTTAAACCCTGATGCAAAATATTGATGAAAACTTTTTAAAGGTAGAGGGCAGTGTTTCCTCTTTCGCCTCTTCTTTTTTCTTAATCACTTGGACGCCCATGAACACCAAAGTAAATTATTATTAATGACAACATATATTTGTCATATGATTATAAAGAATATGCATGAGCATTAAATATTGTGAATAAAAATCATTATTTATACACTGGGCTAGGATGAATCGCAGTAAAGTGCGGGTGTTTGACATACTCGTAAGACGGATGACACAATTGCATGCTTATACTAAAGAGAATAATAAAAAAAAATCGAATTGACTCTTGAGTAAAATAATAAAGAAAATTAGGAATTACATGATTGTTTGAAGAGAACTGATAAGAAATGCTTACACGTATGGCATTTTTGTACAAGAAGGATGAGAGACACCACACACAGTGCTTTAAGGCGGTCATTTACGTGGGGATATTTTCGTATTCTAGGCCAAGAAGCACGGGAGCGATTAGATGACACTGGTGCATACATAAAGTGAATGCTCTGAATTGACGTGCAGTGTTTTCGTCGTGTTGCATGTAATTATGAGACTTTGAGCGATGCCAAAATCATTTTCTTGATCGAAAATGTGTACTAATGTTCAATACAGGCTCCTGTCTTTTCGCTCGTGTCCGGGTTGTATATTTTAAGATACAGAAGTCACTCATGCTATAATTATTACTTTGGAGCCCCTCGACATCTTTAAAAAAGCTTTTTCAAAGTACCATTCGTCCTCGCATGGGATATGTTTTCTCTTCGCATGCAAACATATTGGGGACACGGTCATTACTGAAAATGTTTCATTATAGAAACATTACATTTCATGGTTCTGTTCGAAGTTTTGCAACTGTTTGTTAATATGTGTTTCCTAGTTGTAATTAAAAGGTGAGAATAAATTAATTTATAAAATTTTGTATTAAGTTTTTATATATTATGTCCGAAATGATGGGTAAGGTTTCTTTTTTTGCATTTTAAAAATAGATCCTAAATTTGAATTAGAAATAAATAAATAAAAAATTCTATATGGCGGGTGACGCGGGCTCTTAAGCGTGCGTCCAATGTGCTGATATATGAAAACACACACTTCAGACGAGGCCTGTGGAGTGCTTTTAAGACGTCGTGCACATTAGAAAAACCATTTCAGCAAACTCAAACATAGCTAAAAATTGATTTTTCAAAGTGCTGTATCTCAAAATATACCAAAATACTTGAAATTTGCCACAGACTTCCCCAAAATAAAATGACAGGGTCACCACTCAAAGTCCCACGCAGCACTACGAGAACACTGCACGCCAGGCCAGAGACCTGCGCGTAGCGGCGATTGCACACTTGTAGCGCGTGCCAGTGTAACCCATATAGCTCCCGCGCTTCTTGGGCCAAAAAAGGAGAAAAACGACGCAGGCAGGCAGGCGAAGCAGCTGCAGGAGGACGAGGGCGGTCGTCACTCACCTTGCTGATCAGGAAGTCCTTCTCGTCGAAGTGTCTGCCGAACATCTTGGGCGAGTCGCCGGGCACCGGCTCGATCTTGATGCACACCTCCTGGCCCTTGCGTGCGCTCTCCACCGACTTGTGGTTGTTCTCGATGCTCGTTACCACGCCCAGGTCCACGAACTGCAACAAACACGCCGTCACTCGCTCGCCTCAGCTCCTCAGCCCTACAGCACATTCACTGTGTTCAAGCCCTGCTTAACAAATACTTTCCGGCTATTCCTCTGCCTTGTGCAAACACAAATCGACCAAGTACAGAAAATCACAACAAAGGGAAAAGTCACCGCATTTGTGCGCACTCGGTTTAATAACATTTTGCATGAAGACTATATTTTACTGAAGGCTATTCACGGTAAAGTGAGCACTTTTGAAATCAACCATTGAAAGAGTCACTGCCCCTACCTGCATATATCTTATAACGGGCACACGGACTGGCATGGGCCCAGTAAAGTTGGTAACGACGGTGGAAAAGTAGTTTCATGCCTTGATGTTGAATTAAGAGGGCCATGTAAACGTTTGCGAATATTGAAAACATTTCATTTACTATATGCTTTTTAATGCATTTAAGTGTAGTAATGAGCAAATTTGTAAAATATGTAATCTTATAATAATTCCACAGTTTAATTTCAGCAACGCATGAATAAAGCGATCGGACCGATAGCAATGTTAATTGTACATATGGCGTAAGAACACACGACGTGCATACAAGTAGATCTTAAGCAGAACTCTCAAAAAGTGCTCAGTTTACCGTGAACAACCTATAGACATTACCAACACATCTACTTTATCTTATATTTTATTCATATCAATCATAAATGAAACATAATTTATGGGTAAAATACAAGCGAAAGTTCAATTTAACCAAAAATAGGATACTTTATGTAACACAAGTATAAAAAGCTTGTGACACATGCCATATTTAGGAACCAACCAAATACATCATACACTGAAAGAAATCAACAGAGAGAATTTAAGTGAACAGTTCTGTAATGGCATTTTATGGTAGTGACAACTAAACTTTAGTATCAGCAACAAAATGTTCTACAATACTTTACAATCCAAATTGTTAGCAGAAACATCTAAATATTGTTAAAAGTTATTCTGTTGTGGGGACCATCTTTTCTGTAGCAGGAACAGTGTTTTCTGTAGTAGGAACTGTACAGATAGTTGTGAACCCAATCTTACAGTATTGTTACAATAAAAGAACAAGATATTGTAAACTCAACAGCGCTGTTTGGTAAGCAACAGAATGTTCTGTAGAAATCACCTCGGTGTTATTCAAAAAGTTTACAGACAAAGTATGGCAACTACAACAGTGGCGTGGACTGTTGGAGGTACCCCCGATTCTGTTAAGAATACAGAGCTAGAATTGCAGAGTTAACAAACAATTATGGTGATTACAACAGTGCCGTGGCTGTTAGAGGAACCATCTGATTCTGTTAAGATTATAAAGCTGGTATTCTAGCATCAACAAACAAGTATGGTAATTACAACAGTGTCACGGACTGTTAAAGGCACCCTCTAATTATTTTAAAGATTATAGTAGTAGAATTGAAAGTACAGAAAATAAATAGGAAAATGTTGGTATTGTGAAGTAACATTTGTTTAGCGGAGACTGCTGACAAGCTGTGAGGGTACTGTGCACCCTTTAAAGTGTTGACAAACACCGCAATTTAAGGCGTTAAATGTAATAATAGCTACAGGGGTGCTAGAATGTCCTATTTGTTTTTAAAAGACGTATATCACGCACACAAACAGGACATAAAAATGAAATAACTAACGCCATATTTTTATTGGTAATACGAATTATCTTATGTGAAAGGAAAACCTGATTGCACAAACGTTACAAGTAAAAACATTTTTATATCAGATGACACCCAATGTTGTACATATAGTATAAACATATATCATAAAGGAAATGTTATGTTACTAAATACATAAGCTTACTCATAGGTGAATTTGTCGCGTCGAGGTTTGTCTGCAGACACGTTAAAAAAAATTAAACAATGTAAAAGAAATACATTAAAAAACCTTAATCTCATAATTTATGTTTTAGCCGAGAGATCTAAGGCGGAATTCTGAAAAATAAATACAGATAGCAGCGCATCCTATGAGCCGACGAGGGTATTACAATAGACCACACAAAATGGTTAGGGCTACCATGCCGCTCAGTTAAGGCAACATAACAGATTGTTAGCACTGTCATATGTTACTGCTGGGTGCACAATCAGTACTGGAGCAGCACTGTAGGGAATACCATACTGGATTGTAGTCAGAATCTTACTCGTTTGTAATCGCAACATTATATCCTGTAGAAAGTAATGACGTCACTAATTTGTGACGCACTGACATTTTACAATATGTCCCGTTGACAATTTAACAATATTCGTAGGGTAATGGAAACAAAATTATGGTTCCTACAACAATATTTTTCTTTCAGTGTACACAAAGCGATTTTTCAAAGACTTGATAAAAAAATTAAGAGACTATAACGTGCCCCGCTCGTTGGCAGATTGAGGATAGATCGCGAGACGCCGCGCACTACACATAATTTACCCTCATTAGTTACGTGCGGTCAGTAGAGTAACATGTTTTCGCCAATCACGTGGCGCAGATGTTCGACCCTTGACTTGCTCCCCCTGCGCCTGATCCGTAAAGGTATTAGAGGGGACAACTTTCAGAGCAATTATTACAAGGGGAGTGCGATCAGGACTTCCCATTACTTTCAGATCCGACGTCTATTTGTCACTCCAGTCATTGCACATATATAGAAAATATGAGCATTCTTACACCAGGCTGTTTTGGTGCGCATTCCCCCGCAGACTTGGACTAAGTCCATAACCTTGATTGATTTGAGCTTGGTCAGTGCTCTAATTGACAGTAGTTGAATACTGCCAATAGAAAGAGTAACGCCCATTCCAATCGCAGTGGGTGGATGTTCTCCACCCGAGAGTGGTTCCACCTCACCTGTCAACAGCAACATACAGAGTTCAATCTGCATGCGCCACCTTGATGGGGCCGAGTGCTATCCTCACTCTACAAACCCGCTTTGTAAACGAGTCCTCTTACTAGGCGGACCAGACCGTCGACCCTTCGTTGATGAGCACCAACCCTTCGAAATTGGCACCCTAGCGCGAATCAGCACGCTTGCGTTCCACGGCAGCAGCTACTGACCCTTCCAGTACTCAAGATGCCCGCCCTCCAGGCAAGTACCCACCTCCAGATCTCCTTCTAAGCAGAAGGTTCAACCACTGCCACCCAGAGTCCGACCCGCGATCAGCACGGCCTAAGCCGGGGCTTTCACACTGATCCCCTGGGTACCCACAATTTTCAGACATGCACACTGAGTTTTCACCCAGAGCAGCCCAGTCCCTCCAGGACGCCAGACAGACCCTTCATCGAGACTCCGCCACCCCGAGATCATCCCCGACCTGCCACAAGTCAAGGCTCAGCTTGGGAGTGCAATTCGGTTCGCGGGTCTTCACCGCCAGGCGAAGAATATATACAGCCTCTGGAGACTGCACATAACCTCGCCGTGACGTGATTATCTGTGCACAGACAGGCAGTCACCGCCTTCAATCGTCCTCACTCCGTTAGCCATGGGGCGGCCCCCATGTTACCAGCCCATACCGCGAGGAGGTGGAGATGGACTTGAGCAGTGCTAGGCTATATATTAGCATCACTGCCCCATTAATGGAGATGAGTTGGAAGCTTTTCGTGACGGCAGGGAGACGCCCCAGGGATCACTAGTTCCTATGAGCGGCTCCCACCGGAGCTCGACTAGCGAGCTCTTACACTTGCGCCGGTCACCGCCACTAGAGCCTGTAACCAGGGTTAGGCCCAACTGGAGCCATCATTCCATAGCCATCATGACTACCCCACCAGGTACTCGGTTTCTGGGCTCCCCCCTACACACTCGGCCATCCCACACGACCGGCTTTCAGGCACCCAGTCCCCTCACCTTACACCCGTTATAGGTTGGTTGCCAGACCACAGCCTGTACCCAACCCGACCCCACAGGGCCAGTAGAGTAACTGGGCGGAAGAGAAAAAATAAAAACGTGGAGGGGGGAGAGGGGCAGGGTATACATCGCACCTCCATACATTTAATAACGACCGCCAGAATGGCAGTAAATGGGCACCCAAACTGGTTTTGTTCACCGCGATGCGATATGCTGTACATACACTACTGAATTGTTATAATGCACTACTGATGCTCATATACAGGCAATAACGAAATTATTTGGACACTTGCTATTTAAAACTGTCATGTCATAGTTTATTTACATTGTGTAAAACAAACTAACATTTCTCATATTTCTGTAACGATTCGTGTTCCTATACGCTACCAGTCATGGTGAAAACGAAATTACGTAACATTGCCTTTAATCACTGTAATATGAAAATTTATAACAATAATTGTAAACCAACAAAATTATTTGGTTACATACCAATGAAAATAAAGTTCACTGAAACACTTCCAATTTAATAACTTTCTGGACCACCACTACGTGTGAAAACATCCATAAAACGCAGTGGTATGCTGTGTACTAAATTCTTCGTTTTTCCTGAAACATTGTCCCGTCCTCTGATAAGTCTCGTTTTCTGTTCTTTGCATATTGGAAGTCTTGATTGAACCATGTCGAAAATTTCTGCCCATAAATGTTCTATTGGGTTCATATCAGGACTTTATGGTGGAGGGTGGAGTGTCGGGTAATTGTAGAGCAGATACATCTGAACAATATGGAAGGTATGCTCCCAAGTTTACTGCACTTTTTTGTAAATTTTGGCGAACATGATTTAGGTAGCCTTCGTTTTTTTAAGATGTCAAAGAGCACCCACTCAACCACATCATAAGCTGACATACAGCCCCATAAAATTATATGTCCACCGTTGTGTTTTACAGTCCTGCTCAAATTGTTGGTTGCCAGCTCTTGGTTAGGTTTTCTCCAGACTATTTGCCTACCATCTGAATCACGCATGTTGAATTTGCTCTCATCTGCAAATATAACTTTTCCCCGCAAAAATTCTTCTTTATCTCGATACTTCATAGCGAATTTCAATCGTTTACTCTGTTTTTCTTGCAAATATGTGACTTTACCATTGTGGCCGGTTTTTTTTTTCAGTATCCTCCTAATTTTTTGGGCATGGACTCTCTTACCAGTGGTTCAATGAACTTCATAACTTATGATCACCTGTCCTACGATTATTTTTTATTTGTCTAACAATCATAGATTCTTCTCTGTGAGAACTTTGGGACTGCCAGTGTGTTGTTTGAGCACTATCCTCTTTTTATTATTGTATCTATGGATGATCTCGGCCACTGTACTTATTTTCATAATCAGCACTTCTGACACGATTCTAATGCTTTTGCCTTTCTAGTGATACAATACCAATGACTTGTCTTTGATTAAATTTCGTCTCTTTTCCGCTTTCCCTTCTGCCCCATACTGTTCTTTCAACGACAGCACAGTCAATACCGTACACTCTGAGGTGAGTGTACTCTGTACCTTCAAATACACTACTCTCCAGGGCTGAACAGAGCAGGATGATAAGCAGTGTCCGAATAATTGTAATGTGTTAGAAAAGGTTATTTATTCATATTTTTATATATACTCATTTCCAAAACAAGTGTATCACCACGAGCGAATCGCGCAAGTACAAGAAGGTTGCCACACAAAATTATATTTGACATCTATATGCTTTGTAAGAGAAAAGGTGGAGCTGGACTTAATAAAAATCGAGTATGTATCAAGTAAAAATCAATTAGCAGACATGTTAACTAAGACCTTGCGGGTATCAAAATCCCCTGCAAAGTCTGAATCTGAATATACTACGANGGGTATCAAAATCCCCTGCAAAGTCTGAATCTGAATATACTACGAGATCACTGCTTTCTCCATATTTAATACAATAATCTTTAGTATCAATTAAGTATCTTATTACACGTTTAACAGCATTTATATGCTGCTGACTTGGGTTATTAACATATCTGCTCAAAACATTCACAGCAAATGATATATCAGGCCTTGAAACGGAACACAAAAATAACAATGGCCCGATAGCTTCTCTGTATGGAAAATTTTGAACTTTTTTTATATACATTCTTGTGATAATAACATTTATGTCTGCTGGAGTACTTACAGGGTTTGCATTATGCATAGAAAACTTTTTAATTACTTGCTTGATGTAATTATTTTGACATATACAAATACAATTATTTAATCTCTCTATTTCCATGCCAACAAAATATGTTAAATTTAACTCTTTAATTTTAAATTCTTGTTTTAAATAATCTATTATATCTTTAATAACTTATTTACTCTCAGATACTACTAGTGCATCACCAACATAAATTATTAAGAACACTCTAACACCTTTAAAAAATCCTATATATAAACAGTTTTCAGCCTGAGATTGTATGAAACCATATTTCTTTAAAAAATCACTAAACCTTTTGTTTCAACACCTAGATGCCTGTTTTAATCCATACAGTGACTTATTTAATTTCAAAATATAATTACTATTTACCTGCACACATTCTGGTATATATATATATCCTCTTCAAGATAACCATTAAGAAATGCGGCTGTTACATAAAATTGCTTCATTTCTAAGTTATACTTTGCTGCAATAGAAAGAATAATTCTTATTGAATCATACCTGGTGGTTGGAGAGAATATCTCTTGATAGTCAACCCCTTTTACTTGACTAAAACCACGTGCACACAGACGAGCTTTATAACGTATAACCTGGCCATTCTCGTCCTTCTTAATAGCAAAAACCCACTCTGTAGTAAGTATTCTCTGACATAAATTTTCAACTGTAGACCAAGTTTCATTTTCTTCTAGCGCCATCAGTTCTTCTTGTATGGCCTTGGACCATTCCTCCTTGTGTGAACATCTCATTGCTTCTTCATATGTTTGTGGCAACGAGAACTCAATAAGATTTGTCTCAAAGTTTCTGTTTCTTCGCGGTCTTAAATTATGAGAAGGTTCTATATCCTCTATTTCTTGAGATGGCTCATAGGAAAGCTCATCACTGTTACAACTGTGCATGTTGTCTTCATTCTCAGTTGATGGACTTTCTATCAGCGTGACATCTTCTTTTCTCATTTCGGATTTAAGGTTAGTTTCATCATTTATGTTTCCTATATTTTCTTTACCTTCATCAAAAACATATATTTGGGCTACATTCCTTCTAATCTCTGGAACTTGATCTTCATCAAAAATGACATTTCTCGATACTTTTACTTGTTTTGTATTTATATTATACATTCTGTAATTAGTATTATCATAACCAACTAGTATAATTTTCTCACTCTTCTCATCTAATTTTGTTCTTAACTGGTTAGGAACATGAATATACCCAGCACTACCAAACACTTTCACATGACCTAACTGAGGTTTTATTCCGCTCCAGAACTCATAAGGTGTCATGTTAGGGGTCTGGCTTGAGGAGGTTCTATTCAATATATAAACTGCACAGTTCAAAACCTCAGCCCACAAATTCAATGGAACATCTCTTGTATACAGCATAGAGCGAGCACTCTCCACAATACTGCGTAGTTATCTCTCTGCCCGTCCGTTTTGTTCAGGGGTGTATGGAGCTGTACACTCCTGAATTATGCCTTCTTTATCCATATAGTCCTTGAAAGCTTTGTTTATATATTCTCTTCCATTGTCTGTATGAAGGACCTTTACATTGTGGGTATATTTATTTCTGACCATGGCATTATATTTCTTAAAAAATTCCAATACATCACTTTTGTGTCTCATAATATTTACATGCCTGTAACTTGTAGCAGCATCTTTGAACAATACAAAATACCTCTGACCTTGAACTGATGTGACTCATAGGCCCGCAGACATCGCTGTATACTAAGTCACCTGGCTGTAGTTCTCCTCGCACTGATTTGTGAGATGGAAAACGACACTGTTTTCCATATGCACATGCTTCGCAAACAAAATTACTTTGATTGTCATCAACTTTTAAACCTTCAACAACAATATTATCACTCATATTCTTTATTTGTTTAAGGTTGATATGCCCTAGTATCTCGTGCCACTTTTTAATGTCGGTTTGATTGCTTTGAACCACATTACAAGTGTCTGAAACCACTGTTTCAATTTTTAGTGTATATAAGTTGTTTTCTGTGATTATTGCACTCATTACCACTTTATCTTCTTTGTATATTAAAGCATTTGGGCATTTCTTGATAATAGTGTACCCTTTTCGACCGATTACTCCTTCAGAAAACAGGTTTCTTCTTAAACTAGGGACATAAAAACTCCTTGTAGTATGCTGTACTGCCACTGCTCATCAATCCATCTGCGAATCATAACTTTTCCAATACCGCATACTTCTACAGACTGTTTGTTTCCTAATGACAATGACTTTTGGTTGCACTCCACAAGTTCTTCAAAATAATATTTTCTGAATGTAATGTGCGCAGATGCACCGCTGTCCAAAATCCAGGTATTCTCTTCAACTTAACTCAAGTTGGTTTCTACATTAAACGCCAACATTGTCTCATCTTTTGATGGTTTCCTGGTTGATTTCTTCGGAGCACGACATTCTTTAGCAAAATGCCCACGCTTCCCACAATTATAAAATTCAAAACGATGTTTAGAAGTTTTGTTTTGATTTGAGCTACCACCACTCGCATTGTGTTTCTTTTGTTTTGCATTTGCAATAAGAAGGGCAGTTTCTTGTTCTTCTTCACATGCAATACTGACATCTTCATCCAACAAACGTGCAGTTAAATTAATGAGGGTCTACTGTTTAGGATCCAATGGCATCCATGCTTGACGCAACGATCTGTACTTGCCAGGCAAAGTTCCTAGTATTTTTGTATGGCCAATTCGCTGACACTTTCACCACTATCTCTTAGCTATTGAGCCAGGTTTTCTACCTTCGAGATGTGTTGTGCTACACTGTCACTTAAACACATTTTATACTGGTAAAACCTTTCATGAATCAGCATTTTATTCAATTCATTCTTCTGTTCGTATACTGATTCTAGTTTGGACATTAATTCATGAGCAGTTTCACAGTTTTCTATCAGCGTAATTTGCTTAAGATCCATTGAAGAGGTTATAATGAACATTGCCATGCCATTATGTTTTAAACACTCATTTGGGTTAGTTTCTGGTTTAGGTATAGAAATATCGATCCCATTTGCTTTCAATGCGCATTTTATTTGAAATTTCCATTGTCGAAAATTATTTCCATCAAATTTTCCCACATTTTAAGATTGTGATGTTTGCATTTTTGAGATTACCGGCGCGTTATTTTTCTGACAATAAAAATAACGTTGTCTTTGCTGTTTTATTCTGTTCTCTAAGTTCTAGAGCTTCCTGGGCCCATAACCTGTTGAGGTTTATGGGTTTCTCCTGTAATAAAACTTGATATTTCTAGTATAAACGTTTTATTCACAACACTATAACAATGATACAGCAAGAAAGACACAGTTGTACTAAAAATACGCAGTTTTACAGTGGCGTCGCCTAGTGACAGTTATACCAACCAAACAGGTGACAATTATGCCAACTAAACAATTTATTTTCAAACAATACAAAATGTTAAACTTTTATATTTAATACAGCGTATGCTCGTTTAGCTCGAGAATTCATTGGGCAATAGTTTGTAAAACAGCATCGGCCATGTGCCATATGACAAATTGCTGATAACTGTCAAGACATTAAATTAATGCGATGAATTATCTGCATATATAAATTAATAAATTCATGCCTCATAGGTTAGTTGTTATTGAACCAGCAAAATCAGTAAAATCCTGGCAGGAGTCAGTCGGCAAGGGTCAGTCGGCAAGAGTCAGTCTGCAATAATTTATATAAATAATTGTATTTTTTAAAAATTTTTTGGGGCTTTTATAATTTTTCTGCATTTTTTGGTATTTTTTGTTTTCAATATCATTCAAGGTCATTGACACAGGGTCAAGGTGAAGGTTACGGTCGAGGTCACCTGGATCCAAAATGGTGGTCGGGTGACAGGAATGACAGCATGAACAGCGCCTGGCACCTGTGCCCCGTGCCTGGCTCGCATTAACTATTCTATTCAAATGTGCAATCAAAAATTTATATGCTCAAAAATTTACATTAAAATTAAGAAATTAAATAAATCACAATCGGACATTTATAACTAAATACTTCTCTTCGATATTAATAAAAGGCACACACACATCGAATTAAAAAAAACATTTCATGAAAAATTTAACACCTAACTTGTTTATGAACACCTACTACTCTATCCTTGATGATGTCGATCGAATCCCCAGCTGCGGTACCTGACGCCATGTTCACAGTATCTATCGAAGCACTGTGATAACGCATTTAAAGAATTGCACATCATCGGAGAGTATGTTTATAGAAGCATGGGTAAATTCTGTATGTAATTTTAAAAAGTACTAAGATGGCTGCCGTCTGAGTGGCATAAGCGAGCAAGACGGAACATTTCTGTGGTGGTGTTAGCAATCAATAAATTTATGAAAATTTTTATTTTCTGAGGAAATTTCGAGAAATAGTGTATAATTTTAAACCGTAAATAAGATGGCCGGTAAAAGGTCAATGTCGCTACCAAAACTGCGAACAAAAGATAGCGATAGAATTTATGACTAACTTCTTTGCCTCCCGGTTTTCAAGAATCTTATTTTGCATCTGCTATAGCCTAGATCATGTCGAGACAATCTCTTAAACATATAAGAATCTTTTTGTGAGCATGAATGCATGCATGCATGCATGCATGCATGCATAAATGTATGTTTGTATGATTGTGCACGTGTTCGTGAACGCTTGTACGTGTATGTTAAGTATGGGCAACACAAGAAAACGGCCGAACCCATAAGTGTAAAATATTTTTTTCTTTACATGTAACCAAAAAAAGTAGCATACAAATAACGCTAAGTTTTAACTATAAAAAAAGTAAAAAAAAAAAGTTTCAACGGAAACAATAAATTTGTTGAAATAATTTATTACACGTTTACAGTTAACTAATAATTTATGTCATGGAACTTTGGAGAAATTCCTACCCATAATATATTTACAACCAACACTGATGTGTGTACGTGCTATGATGTTAACACCGAATTGATAAAAACAAAATTTATGCCTAAAAATGGCGGTTACTAAAACTAAGGAATTGGGGGGATATAAGCACATTAATGTTCACACAAAATTCGCAGTGAACTAATCAACACGCAGATATAGTCCATTCATAGTTACTTCCAACTTTACTACAGCTCTACTTTCAGGCCATTCCTTTGCCTCATGCAAATAAAGTTCGGCCAAATATAGAAAATTAGACCAAAGTGACAACACCGTATTTGTGCGCACTCAAGTTTAATATTTTGCATGAGAAATATTTCTCACTAGGTAGTACCAAAATACCTATTTTCTCCTAGTTGTTATTCTTATTAATTACTAGCTCTGCCCGCGGCCCCGCTCGCGGGGACTACAGAATTATTGTTTAGGTTTTTTTTTTTTTTAATAAAGTCCATGCTTTTTATACTTTTTCCTGACAATGTGTGCACTTGCTTTTCAATTTCAATGTATGCAAAGTGAAAAACTTCGCCATTGAATGTTGCTTGTGAATTAAATGGTAAAAACGCTATTAGTAATTCTGTGTTATAGATAGATATATGCTATTGCGGAGTTTTTTTTTAGGTATTTTTATTCTACATAATTATTTACTACATGATATTGTTCCATCTTTAACGGTTTAGACAGCGTATTGCAAGAAAGCGCGCTGGCGGCAAACTTTTTTCCGACTTGATTCACTATTATAGTCACTGTTCATTCCTTATGTTACTTTACGTACCAAATATATACTAAAACCTGGCCAGAGAACATAGCTATGAAAAAAAAAAAAAAAAAAAAAAACCACACACACGTATATCGAATACGTTGGTTCTCGAGTGATAAGTGCACTAACAGACAGACAGAGAGAGAAACGTTGAGTTTTATAATATGTATATATAAACGAAATATAATAATTTTTAAACAGGACACACGCAAAATTCTAATGTAACCAAAAAAAAAAAAATACTTGTATGTTAATAGGATTTTAAATGATTTTGATTCGTGATACCTAATTACCTATATGGAACAACCACACATCGTCATACATGGGGTGATTTTTCAAAGGTTTGATATAAAAGGTGTAAAGATATTGCGAATAGGCAAACTACTTTTTGCACACTGAGCTGGAAGAAGAAACTAACGAATTTATTTCAACAACTTTCCAGTTAATTTTCCATCGGATGTAATCAATATTGTTAAAAATCGCAAGGGAAACAACACGGCTCTTTTCTTAAACGAAATTCCAGATTTAGATATGCCTTGGACTAATGATGTTTTGAAGTCGAGGAGGTGGCAAGGGGGATAGAAAATATCCGGCCGCTTCCAGAAAATCATTACTTCATCGGAAACGACGACCTGCGAACGAAGAAACGCCAGCGGAAGTCTTCAATTTTGGTGAACGGCAGGTAATGTTATTGGCCCACTTTTCTGGGAATTCAGCGCACAGGCGTGGAAAACTCTTGCCACACAGTCTCTGGTATTGCTAACACCTGCCGTCAACTCCCAATGCATAACATTATTTTATGGCGAAGCTGAACCTTATGTGGCTGGTAATAGAAATTCATTTCTTGCAGCATTTCAGTTTTACAACGTGGAACGCTTGCTCACAAGAATGGATATGCAGGTAGGTAGAGCTCAACGCCTCTTCGACAGCGAGGTCATTAGAGAAAGAGCAAGTTGCTCAGAGAAGCCTGGAGTAATTTCGGGAAGCAATGGAAAACAGAAATCACGATGGCCGGACTGGAAATCGAACCCAGGTCCTCCCGAATGAGAGTCTGAAAGTTTACCAGTGTGCCACCTCGCTCGGTCAAAGAAATGTGTTCAAAATATTGACGTATATGATACAATCACTTATGCAAGGGATATAAATATGTATCTATTACCAAACTACTTAGGTTCATTAGCAGCCGACACAGTCAAAAAAGTTTGAACTAACCAATAGTTAGGACCCCCGATTACACTGTTTATAGGATTTTAACGTCATATTAAATTATCGTTCTGTCGGGCCACCAATTTACGTAAGCGATGTCAAGAGTGTTAATAAGAATTTCTGTTACGCTCAATGGCATTATTAGGAATATGGAAAAGCAGAGTGATGATTTTATGTATGATGTAGCCTTTACGACAGTGAACGCCAATCTACAATTTTTGCATAGTATTAACATCAGTTATAAGTGTCTCAGGGCTGGTCGAGTCATGCGCGGCCCCATCCCAGGCCCCCAACCAAGAAAGCAATTATTACTTCAGAATCAAATTTGTGAAAATAAGATACATAACATGTAAGGCAATTGTTAATTTATGTGAGAAATACTCATTATATTAATTTCGGTGTCATGGACTTCGTTGTTTTTAGAGTGAAGTCACTGAAGTTATGTACACTTTTAATACATCATCGTTGAATAGTCTTAATGTGTGCAAATACACTTATATATCAGCATTTTTATTCAAACTATATTAATAGACAAGTATGTTTTGCCACCTTTTCGAAGAAATCTTGGAAATGATATGGAAGTGACTGTATAGTTTGCATGAAGTACACCGGAACAAAGAAACGTACACTGTTTAAATATGTCTGAGACGTCCCAGATGCATTGTCTGCATCCGCCCTTGAATTTAGCACTTTTTCCAAGCCCTTTATGGAATCAGTTTTCTTGCCGTTGCGTTGTCTAAAATTACACCAAAATTTAAATTCAACATCTATCACAGACAAAATACCTCGTGTCCATACGTCGTTCGAAACTAGAGTATGGACTTTACGTAAATACACACCTCAAAAAAGTTTTTCGTTGCACATGAGCGATATTTGCTAAGACAGTAGATGTATTACAAAATACATTCTTCAAGCCTGGCATGATATTCTGTACAGACTGTGTGTATGTATTGCAATCCAATACTTTCTTTTGGGCCGTGAGCGACCTGGTAACTCAGAAATCCGGGCGCTTTTTTCAAGGCGCATATGCCGCTATTCGCAAATTATCTAATTTAAAAAAAAAAAAAAAAAAAAAAAAAAGTCAACTATTTCGGTGGCTGTTTATCTCTAAATTACACCTTTAAAAATACGTTATTACACACACATTTCATTCTTCCGGCCCACACTGCTGCAGATACGCAAATGTTCAAGTTGAAATATACGCGGTTACGGACAGGGATTTTTTCCCCTAGTACACCAGTACACCATGTGAAATGTGTGCAAATACCCGCGAGTCAGCAACAGGCTTCGTGCCTTTTTGAGTTCTGAGACACTGAAGCAAGGGAAGAACTAAGGGCGATAATGACGCGTGCGTTCTTGATGCCGCGTAGCGGCGACACTCTCAGGCATGGACACAAGTATTCGTACAGTCACAAGTACAAAGGGAAGCAATATATTTTGCCTGCTCCAGGAGCAAACAAACATATTCGCATTCGCACCTCACAGATGCAATACATTACGTTAACCCGTATATACTACACTGAAGAGCCAAAAAAAAAACTGGTACACCTGCCTAATATCGTGTAGCCCCCCCCCCCCCCCCCGAGCACGCAGAAGTGCCGCAAGATGACGTGGCATGGACTTGACTAATGTCTGAAGGTATGCAGGAGGCAATTCACACCATGAATCCTGCAGGGCAGTCCACAAATCCAATCTGCGCCAATTTGAGAAAGGGTTTCACGTCTGTCACGTTTAATGATTCTCGTCGGTCGTCGTTTGTCCCGTTCTTTCACGATCTTTTTCCGGCCGCAGCGATGTCGAAGATGTGATGTTTTACCGGATTCTCGATATTCACGATACACTCGTGAAATGGTCGTACGTGAACATCCAAATGTTATCGCTACCTCGGAGATGCTATGTCCCATCTCTCGTGCGTCGACTATAACACCACGTTCAAATTCAGTTAAATCTTGATAACCTGCCATTGTAGCAGCAGTAACCGATCTATCTGCCGACCGCATCACGTTACTCTGATTGGTTCCAAACCTCTGTTATTTGCATTCGCACGCCTATACCAGTTTTTTTTTTTGGCTCTTCAGTGTATATCAACTATCATAAGGTTAACTTTCGTCGTGAAATAAAAAAGATTGTCCTCGCTGGAGGCATTTAAAGCCGGACACAGGTATCCGTACAGTTGGTACGGACATCGGACAGGGCAACTCCCTGTCACAATCCGTCGCCTACAGCTGCGTACTGCACTTCAAACGTGTTGTACGGTGGTGAGTAGTTGGCTATACAGAACGTTGCAATGGGTCGCAAGCGAAAAAAGAAATGACCGTGGAAACGAGACAAACCCCTGTTTAATTATGTCGTAAAAACATGTCATATTCTGAAATTGCAAACATTGTTGGACGAAGTCGTTCGACTGTGCAAAGCGTAATCCAGCGATCTAAAGAATCAAAAGATTTAATAAACAGACTAAGATTGGGTCGTCCACAGAAACTGAGCAAGTTGTGAGAATGATTGAGTGAGGGAAGAGATTTGGGCGGCTCTTAACAGCCAGGTCTTGAGAGCCGATGAGGGTGATTGAGGCGAGTGTGGAGCAAATGGGGATATGGGAGATTCCTGAGAAAACCCACCGACCAGCGGTATCGTCCGGCATGATTCCCACATGCGAAAATCCAGGATTGGCCTGGCCGGGGATTGAACCCGGTTCGCCTTGGTGGGAAGCGAGCAGGCTAACCGCTCAGCCAAAGCGGCCCGAGAATGATGCAAAAATTATGCCTTCTGCAATATATGCTTATGTGCACGACCAATTTGAAAAAACAATTACGGCATTGCTATTTGGAGAACGGCTGTTATAATTATAACCGTAAGAAATGAACAATTAACACTAAGAACAAGATAATTTTTCTCAATCGTGCCGAATACACAACCAGGATACCAAGGAACAAGCCGCACACAATCAATCAAGACTAATCAAAAGATGTTAGCAT
Organism: Clitarchus hookeri; assembly: GCA_002778355.1. Classification (NCBI taxonomy): domain Eukaryota; kingdom Metazoa; phylum Arthropoda; class Insecta; order Phasmatodea; family Phasmatidae; genus Clitarchus; species Clitarchus hookeri. The sequence continues at coordinate 153,590 of NQII01000846.1, read as the reverse complement.
TCGCAAAATACTATTTAGGGACTTCTGACATAGAGTTTTGTTTTCGGATGACATACTTAAATGTAACATTAAAAATAGCATTGAGCTGGTTTAGGAAGCAATTTCTACTTCCAGCATGACAACGATCCCAAATATAGGCCTACGGCAGAAATTATCCTAGTCCGGTTTTACACAACACACCCTGAAAACTCTAGCACAGTCTCCGGATTGAAATCCCATTGAGCATCTGTTGAGTTAGCTAGAGAAAAGAGTAATGTAACATTACATATTCAGTAAATCGCAATTAAACGACGTACTGTGGCAAGAATGGCGTAACATTAGTGCGGAAACAACCAGTAAGCTTGTGCAATCAATGTCCAAACTGTTGAGGGAAGTCACTCACAGATGAATTAGGCAGACGAAGTACAAATAAGAGGAAAGCAGCGTTGTTTTGTGTTGTGTGATATCGATCCGGCTTGAAATGCACCCAGTGAGAGACTATTTCTTTATTCTATAAAGAATTTTATGCCCATGGTAGTAATTTTACTACATGCTATTATAATTTAGTACATTTGTATATGTGAGGTGTAATCATGTTTATTTGTTCCTGGCGTACGCAATTTTTTTTCTTTTTGTACTAGTGACTGTACGAATAGGCTTCTGTACATGTTAGTATAACTTTATTGAAGACAAGTTTGTATGACAGTTTACCACAGTCTCTAATTTCCCACAAATGTTACACATGAGTTTTTTTTTTTTGGTTGTATTGAAGGGCTCCAAAATAGAGTCTGCTATACACGACATGTCTTGAATGGCCGTATTTCCAATAAATCGTTTCGTAAAAAAAAAAAAAAAGGGCAACAGTTAATTTTTTTCCCTTAGTGTTTTAAGTATATTTTATGGTTTAGCGAAAGGGCACCAATAGTAACTCGATAAAATAACAAATCATTTGTAAATAACGTTGAGCATAACTAAGAATTTTAAATTATCTTAATTCCCACAAATTAAAAAAAAAAGTTATTTAACACAACGTTTTATTTTATATAAAGTGTTTTTCGAAGGCATGTGGCATGTGTTTTGTTGAGTTTCTTAGAAACTTGATTCACCTACGCTACAGTAAAGTTTTAACTTTCAATATTATATTAATTTTAAAGGTTCTTTTCACAGTTAAAATTTAAATACGGGCGAACCACGTAACGCATTTCTTAAGGAAATATCTCCATGGCATTTTTATGGCATGGACAATTATTTTGAGATGTAGTCAGACGCATTAATTTTGTTATGCGAGTAGTATGACGTAAAACATACAAGTTGTACAGCTTCTTTCGTTCATTTCTGAAATACAATACCCCGCGATTGTCATACTTTTTTAAGACTACTATTGCACAATACAACGAGAAAGTACGTAATATGCTAAAAATGTATTAATGAATTTTCGACTCTCAAAACACCATTAAAAACATTAGGCAGCGGCACAGTAAGAACGCTACGCAGGAGGATGCTTAAACAGTGTTTTTATATTTTCTTATAATTTCTTTGCAAATAAAATGAGCTGTAATGAGCTTGCGCGTGCTGCATTAATGGCGAAGTTCCAGAAACTGATTACCTCATTCAACGCATATTCGCTGCCTTATCGGCCACACTGAATTAACGACAAGAATCTGCTCTTTTAAACAACGCCTGAGTAATAGACACGTTCAGATCGTTTTATGGCAGACTTATACGTCATGCGGCATTCTTTCCAAAATTAGAACATCCGAACTGCCATTCGGAGCCTATAGGTTGAAACTCCGATACTGTTGGTGTTTGACCGAGTAAATAGAAATTAATCTGCAAAGGCATTTGAAGCGAACATGCATGGTCTATTCGCGGTTTCTTCACACTTAATCAAACCTATGAAAAATCACCCCATGTTTGGTTGTTTCCTGTATACTGTATGTCGCGTATCNCTTCTTCACACTTAATCAAACCTATGAAAAATCACCCCATGTTTGGTTGTTTCCTGTATACTGTATGTCGCGTATCACAAGTGTTTTATACTTGTGTTAATAAAAATTACCTTATTTTTGGTTAAATTGACTTTTTACTTATACTTTATCAACAAATTATAATATTTAATTAATATATATGAATAAAACAGGGAGAAAATAGGTGTGTTGGTAATACCAAGTAAAAAATAGTTCTTATGCAAAGTTGTATTACACTGAGTGCGCACGAATGCGATGCGCTGTCCCTTTGGTGTAATTTCTTAAACTCGGTCAATCTTTGTTTGCATGAGGTGGAGGGATGTCTTAGAAGTAGAACTTAAGCAGGACTTCAGAAAAGTGGAAAGTAACCGTGAATGACCTATAACCGGAACAGCGTACAAAGAAAAGAGTATAGTCAAAAGAGCAAAGCAAAAAATGTAAAATTATATTGCAGAATAATTTTAATTACTGTGATATTAACAACACATTCGTGTAGGCTTTATAAATGCAGGCGCACAAAGAAGTTAAAACCATTTCGAGGTAAACCACCCGCCCCTCCACTTGGCAAGCTCATGTGCAAACGGTGTACGGCAGCCTGGTTCAAAATGTGTCTACAGGTCCTTGGCAGGAGAGAGCAGCAAGAGGAGAGTGTATGTAGTAGTGGAGGGGAGGGGAGGGGAGGGGTTACACAGGATACAGAAAAGGAACTGGAACACTGGCAATGACACAACTTAACAACAACGGCTAGTTTTCCACGCTCCTCTGTTAGGCTACTGCCTACGTAACGTTTAACGTTTCGTCGATTCAGAAATAACTACGCGGCGACTCACACAAAATAAACTTCTGAGCAACTGTTCCGAAAAAGTACACCTGGCATAACCAAATATTTTAATTCAAAGAATTTTTCATTCGACAATGAATGCTTGATTAAGGAGATTCGCCTGAAATATTTTAACAACTCTTCACATAGACATGGACGGTGGACGGAAGTATTCGTACAGCTACAAGTACAAAGAGAAAAAATACATTTTGCGTGCTCCGGGAACAAACATAATTGCACCACACATATATGAATGTAATAAATAATAGTCTTTCTCACTGCAGGCACTTTAAGCCGTACATAAGTAGGTATTCGTACTCTAACACACAATCACAATCACACTCTCACTCCCACTCCCAAAACAAAACCAATGCTGCCTCCCTCTTCTTTGTACTTCGTATGCCTGCCTCTGCTGTGAATGACCTCCCTCAAATGTTTGCGCTTGGAATATACAAGTTTACTGGTTGTTCGCGCATTGATGTTACACCATTCTTGGAACAGTATGTCCTTCAGTTGCGATTTACTGGATTTATAGCCTAGTGTTTGCTTACTATTTTTCTCTAGCTCACTCCAAATATGCTCAATCAGACAAAGATATGGAGACTGTGCTGGAGTTTTCAGGTATGCGACATATTATATTTAAGTATGTCCATATTCCCCTCTATGAAAACTAGTTCCCCTACATCAAACACAACCATACAACACCAGATCATACATAACACCACCACTGCCATGCCTAACACTGAATTGCAGATCCTCGATGTCAAGTTCCGTCTTGGGCCTCCTCCATACCAAAATGCGGTCGTAATTGTGAAACATTTTAACTTTACTCTCATCCGAGAACAAAACTCAGTCCAAGATGTCCTGATTATTCCCTACAAAGCCATTTGCAAATTCTAAACACTTCTTTATTTTTCCTGCTTTTGTAGAATATCTATCTCGGTACACTGGCTCTGTGTCCTGCACGATTGAGAAGTCGTTCAATTTTCCTCGGTGTTACTTGTCCCTGTACTTAAGCAGATATTGCAGAANGCCTAACACTGAATTGCAGATCCTCGATGTCAAGTTCGGTCTTGGGCCTCCTCCATACCAAAATGCGGTCGTAATTATGAAACATTTTAATTTTACTCCCATCCGAGAACAAAATTCAGTCCAAGAAGTTCTGATTATTCCCTACAAAGCCTTTTGCAAATTCTAAACACTTCTTTATTTTTCCTGCTTTTGTAGAATATCTATCTCGGTACACTGGCTCTTGTCCTGCACGATTGAGAAGTCGTTCAATTTTCCTCGGTGTTACTTGTTTTCCGAATTGTCCCTGTACTTAAGCAGATATTGCAGAAGACGTAACTTTTACATCATTCTTGAGCTTTCTACCACTTGCCGTGTTTCCCTGTCAGCCAGTTGTTAACGATGACCAAATCTTGAACTGTTTATTAAAACTTCCTATTTTTTACATTGCTGGATTGTACTTTGCACAGTCCCACAACTTCGTCCAACAATATTTTCAGTTTGAGAATATGATTTGTTTTTACGACATAATGAAACCATTATTTGTCTCGTTGCCACGGTAGTTTATTTTCCCTTGCAACCCATTTCAACGTTCTGTATACAACTAGTAACTAGTGAAATATGCAGCTGCGGGCGACGGAACGTGGCAGGGAATCAGTCTGCCTGTTAATTCTGCCTTTACAACCAAACTGTACGAATACCTGTGCTCCGCTTAAAATGCTTCCAGTGACAAAGTCTATTTTTTATATTAAAGAAAGAACGTTACACCTATGATATATAGCAACTGTAATTATTTATTACATCTTAATTTTGTGAAGTGCCGTTGGGTTTGCTCGTGGAGCACGCAAAATTTATTGTTTTTCATTGCACTTATGAATACTTCTGTCAATGTCTGTATCAGAGGCATAAGCAAGTTTTTCGATTATCGGCAAACATATTGTAGAGTCACGCATGGCACTAGTAAACTGATTGCAAGATATAACTAATACGAAGGGCACGCATTAAATATGAAGTGTTGAAAATTCAACTCAATCGGTGGGAACTGATTACTGAAGATGGCGAAAGCCTACTTGTAGCTTTACTGACGCTGTTTCGAAGTAAGTTATACTGCTACGAATCGCCAACTCGTGAATTCATTTCACCATGGGATGTGATATAATTTACGACTATTTATAACTACAGATTCAGATGCATAATGCGGTATTAAGTGTAATCACTAGTAAAACATTTTAACCTTCTCTAGGCCACGTATGGTCATAAGGAAGAATGAACGCGATGTAAGCAAATAGATTAAACTGTATCCACTTTGTACTTGCCTCCTTTCCTTTATGGAAAATGTGTACGAAAGTCTTAAACAAACTGTTTTTAATAATTTTCATTATATTTTTCTTTGAATATATTTAATGGGATGAAACCAAAAAGTGGCAGATATAGATAATGGTTTTCGTTACCTTTCCAGCAAAAAAATGTATTCCCAGAACAGAGAAAGGCGTACATAAACGCGATATAGTCTATTCGCGGTTTCTTCACACTTTTTGAATCAAAACTTTGAAAAATCACACAGTGTATGACGTATCCGGTTCTTTCCTAAATGTGTCATGCATCATAATCGATTTATACTTCTGTTTACGTAGAAATACCTTATTTTTGGTGAAATTAAATATTTACTTACATTTTGTCAATAAATTATATTTCTTTAATATTTTATATGAATAAAATAGGGAGAATAGAGGTGTGTTGGTAATGCCTAGTAAGAAATAGCTCTTATGTAAAATATTATTAAAATGAGTGCGCACGAATGCGGTGCGCTGTCCCTATGGCGTAACTTCCTAGACTTAGTTAAGCTTTGTTTGCACGAGGCGGAGGAATATCGTGAAAGCAGAAATTGAGCACGGCTTCAGAAAAGTTGGAAGTAACCGTGAATGGAGTATAAATGGCGGAGCCGCTGGCGATAACTCGGCGAGTGACGGCGCTGACGAGGCGGCGGCGCCACGTAAATCACGCACGCATGGAAAGACGTGGCTGGCCGCGGCTCGGGACGGGCCGGGCCGACAGATTTGTTGCCCAGCCCCGTCACTGGCGACCCACTTTACGTCTCCCCTCCCCCTTCGCGAAAAACACGCTAACATCCGGACACGCTAACTCCACGCGGAAGCCGGCGTAAAAAGTTGCGCGACATCCACAATGGCCCCTCCAAGGCCGCCCTGCGAACTGAATGGGATACGCAACATCTGCGTAGCCGGACAGGCAAGGAAAAATGTTACATAATAATGCTGTAGTCCCAATATTACCAGAGGTGATGAAAATTCTCGGGAGCCGCCAGGTAGCCATGGCCCTTCGAGCTAATGACGGTGCCTCGTATAAAACCAACTTCTCATAAATTGGCGCAAAGACGGTGAAAAATAAGAAATTCGAATTTTAATGATTACATTTAAACGCAAAAGCTACACATATATGAAAATCGCATTTTTGTTACACAATAATCTTCTATAAAAAACAGGAGTGTTTCTTAATCGATATCTTAGCATTAGTGGTGTATTAGCGCTCCGTGCATCTCGCAGGGAAATGAACACAACCAAATTCATAGTTTGGCAGTGACGTATATGGTGTAATATTAGGGTTCATAAAGACGCAAAAAATATTTCGTGACAAAAAACTTGACAACACACTGGCGTGAGCAGTGTTAACACGAGGGTGTGTTATTGGTTTCATTTACGGAGTAACAACGCATGCACCCGCAGTGTGAATGTAATTGCAGGAGGCATGAAGAGCCGCACAGCACAGCGGCAATGGTCAGCACCCGCATGCTCCGGAGCATGGGAACATCAGGCCGACGTGTTGAGTGCCCGGGGAAAACGAGTGGCTGACTCGTACGCTGAGAAAAATAAATGCTACCTATGAGGGTTGTTGGATATAGACTCTTGACTATATAGAAACGAGATACGCGGTGTTGACATCAAGTCAGCAATTCTGATCTCCGAGTCAATAATGCCGATGGTTAATATTCGCATTTACGTCGGATATTTCTACGAATACTTAAGTCAGACTAGAGCGTCACAACATAAATATGTGTGATCTAGAGGTCTACACACCGTGGTCGACACGGCGCACAGTCTATCGGACAAGTTATCCGCAGTTACAGCGTGCACCTAGGGCTACGCTAGGCTGCGTCGCGCTTTTATGCAAACCACCACTACGTCAGATACTTCCACTGTGATTTTCACACCTACATTTAATTGAAATTTCCAAACTATCGGAGACGAATATGTGTCACAGGCGGTGCATTTATATCTGCGAGCAGATGGCTTCCGGCATTTCTCAGTACAGTATTCATAATCAAATATTGGTGAATGGTGCACTAACGTCTTATAAATATCAACATGTTGCAACTAGTTTTTAATAGCGCGTGTCGAAATCTTAGGCACGTTAAGATCGAAACAATAGTCTCCTGCACCTTTTTGCATCATTAGATATTCACTGCCTCCATTATTCTGTAACTACTGACATAATTATAGATGAGATATTCCTTATTACATTCTATCAGTAATCAGAAAATAAAAATCGTATTTTCATTCTGGATCGAGCAAGAACATTATATAATAATTGTATGGGTGGCTTGAAAAACGTTGTATGTAATGAAACGCCAACTTCACAGGAGAGCGGTTTTATTACAAGCACAGAAAGTGTGCCCTCAAGAGGTACGAAAAAGTAATATAAAACGTTTTTCCACAAAGTAGACATTAAATCTTTTGACATCAGATTTGTTGCACTTATGATTGACAAATAAAGCAATATAAACATGAAAGTGACATACAAAATATGCACTTGAAATCAAACGAGTGCTCTTTTATATTTAATGCAATTGAGTTAAAATGAAAGAAAATTAAATGCACTGAAATAATCTTTATACGCTTTGAATATTTTCATAAAGCTCCCGATGTTCTGGTTTTGTGAGGTATTGTGCAATGTCCACGAGATCGTTCTTCTCCTGGGCAGAGGTGATAACAAACATGGTAGATCACAGACATCAATCCTATTCGGATTGGCAGGAAAAGCTACTACTCACACGTACGGCATAAGAACGATGTGCGATTTCCTCCCATATGTGACAGGATCATCAGTGGTCATCGTCATCCAAAGGTACTTACTTGGTGATCTGCAATTTTCTCTTATTTACCGGGAGAACTGCAAGATCTTTGAAGTCAGATTGGTTCATTTCAACGATTGTGAAAGGCCTGTTCAGCTTGGCATTAGCAATGATATACTTTCAACCGGAAGGCTCTAGTGGTCTGGCCTTCTTTTTAGTAGGTTCTACAAGGGCAAAATCCCGATCACACGGCAAGAAACTGTGGCCCGTCATTAAAAACTTTTGCTGTACTTCAGTAAAGCAGTCTGATTTAATGAGGTAACGGTACAGTTTTAAGATGCTCCCGTTATTATTTTGCCCTGTGCAGCGATCGGACCACACAATCAGTTTTCATTCTCGCCCAGGAGATAATGGCTTTAATGTTGCGGTAACATATTTTAATATGAATGAACCGATCCGTTTGGATCCATGGATGTGTTAAAAATGGCATAAAAAGGACTCGCTGCAAGTCAACACGAAACGCAGTGAAATTGTTTTTGAAATCTGCGGCCAGGGTTTTATAAGCTTGGCCAGCTTTGTACTGATGTGCATTACTTTCATGTTCTATCTTTTTCTGCTCTTCTTTATTATTAGCCAATGTCATGAGCATAATATTCATCATACAGCTTACAAGTGGCAGATCTCGGTGTGCCAAACCTCGTAATAAATTCTCTCTGGAATATCTTCCTGTACAAGGCGGAATTAGAAGAACTATCAGAGTACTTATAACGAAATAACCGATACATTTTGGCTTCGCTCAAATCAGGGCACAAAACACATTTTAAATGAAGCATTCCTCCTGTAGTGAAAGATTTGATGTGCTCTCTGATTTTATCCCTACCGGTTTTAGACACATTAACGATTGTTTACACTCCCTAAATCACTTGGAGATGGATTATGTTTTGTACGCGGTGAACTAACAGCGATACCAAACACAAACTACGCTGAAGCAAAGAACCGAAGGAATAACCTCCTTGCAGTTTTTACACCAAGGAAACATGTGCGTCGTGCCCTTATAACGAACTTTATGCTATCTAGAGGTGCGTTTATGATCTAACTAAGAACACAGTTCGATCCAGAGGGTTACGCATAAAGTTTCTCCACTAAAAACAATTTTGGTCGAAAAAATTCACATGCAATGGTTTTACAGCCACCCATACAATAACTCTGGTTGTATAAAGTAAAATATTAGTAATAATGCTAGCAAATATTTTTAAGGATTTATTTTAAACACATCTATTCCAGCCCCAAAATTAATTTTTATAACGGACATACAATCAATTATTAAAAGTATTTTTCAGCATTATTCCAAGTAGGTGACAAAAGAGGATTTCTTGCAAAACATGCTTTCTTAAACATCCAAAATAAAAATACGCTTAAATTTTCATTAAAATAGACTTATTATTTGAGTTTTAAAACATTTAAATAAGTAAATTCTAGCAAAGTATCTTTAATTGTTACAACATACCGGATGATATGATAATAAACACCAGAGTACAAATGAAGCATATTTCACCAAGGAACCAATAGTGTAACGCCCACAGTTAACCTGCTAATGGCGGTGGCAATGTGCAGGGGCGGGTATGCAACCTTGTGTACGTGGCATTGTAACCAGCGCATGCGCAGGTCTGCGTGCCTGATAACACCGCTCAATACCGCACGGTCGCAGTCTCGGAGGTGCTACGTATCTACAGTTCCTGCAGGACGTGTTACCGGAATACTTGGAGGAAGTTCCTTTAGATGGTCGTGAGGCGATGTGGTTTCAGCAGGACGGGGCCCCGCCTCATTTCGCCATTGCGGTTCGCCGGCACCTCGACATGCACTTCCCGAACCGGTGGATATGTAGGGGAGACCCCATAGCATGGCCACCACGCTCACCTGACACCACACCACTTGACACGAGGGATGAGCTTATTGCACCGGGAACCTCTGCACATGTGCGTCGGAACATGCTTCAGCGCTGCACCACCTGTGGAGCCGACAGGGGTTATTTCATTGCGCTGCCTGTAGCCTTGTTATTGTGACTGCCGACCCGCCCCTGCACATTGCCACTGCCATTAGCGGGTTAACTATGAACGTTAGACTTTGTGTTTCTTAATAAAATATGCCCCATTTGTACTTATCGATCCCACTCTGGTGTTCATTATAATTTTTTCGTAAACATCCGGTATATGAATTTTTCTTTCATATGGGACATATATATTTCTGACAAATGTACTTTTTAATGAGTTATGAAAGTTGTACAGTCGGGTGCAGCGTTCCATACTATCCTACCTTAAGCGTCTCATTAAAAGTGCAATGTTTAAATTCCTGACACGTAATTTTTTTATACACGTTATATGTATCCGTAAGAATTACCGCAATAGTAACATGTCTGCGCTACAAAAGATTTCACGGTCTCACTCGATTGAGGCAGTGATAACAGTGATTACGATCATGGTAATGGCAACTGTTACATTTCGCTACCGAAGGATACACTCACGAGTTGAAAGACTAAGCACGACTGAAGACAGAGCTAAGGTTTATTCTACTCAGATTAGGAACTCAACGAGATTCCTTATGAAAGAGTTAGACATACGGAAAATTTCCGCCGCAAAGTGGTCTAGTGTTCCAAAGAGGTCGCTTTTAAGCTGGCGGTAAATGAATACTTTCTATATATACGTTTGTGTGTACAAGTGAGTGTTTCGCTCGAATTGTGATATATACTTGTCCGTGGTAAAATATGAACTATTAATATTATTTTGTAACTATAATTTACGTCCTTCAATGCTGCTTACAAGGGGGACAGCAAAAATACTACTGTGTTTGACAGTGAGCTTCCGCAAAAGCGCTTATTTTAGTTTAAAAAATAAATACTATCATCAAAAGGAATTATTTCCATTCTGTTGTCATATTAAATTAAAGCAATCGGGCAACATAACGTTCTGGCAAATCCAGTTTTACAACAGAATAAAAAAACACAAACATATTTAGTTAATTTTATTATCTAGTGCGAAGAGCAAACTTTATTATTTACGTAAGTTCTAACACAATAAAAATCGGCAAATCAAAGAAAACTACGTGTATTTTACGAAAACTGCAATTATCCCATTTGTTTAATCGCAAAACAATGTTAGTTAACTCACTTTTAGCATTGAGCTTTCGAACCTGAGTTGGATAAATCTTAACGCGACTGCGTTAAGTAAAAGGATAGGGAGGTTTACTGTACATGTAAAATTATTTTAGTTAGGCATGTCTTGGCCACCTTTCACGGTATCACTTTCAAAGAAAAAACACTTTGTCCTTAAAAGCGTTCAAGAGGTGAAAACTATTTTCTACAATTTTAGCATATAACCTCCCTTTTCGTTGTGATATTAATTAATAGTAAATTACGGCAATGGAAGAAAACGACTTAGAAAAAATTAAACGCGTTATAGGTAGATATTTAAAATTTATATTTTTCTTCGTATAAATCCGAAAATCGTACTAAGTAATACACTTGGTCACATCTCAAAATAATTGTTCATGTTATTTAAACGTCATGAGGATTTTTAAAACTTTAAATTTGTTGTGCGGTTCGCCCGTATTGCTATTTTAAATTTAGAAATAAAATTTGCAGTCAAAATGATTAAAAGTTGAACCAATAGCAGAGCAGGTGAACCGAATATCGGATTTGAAAGAGACTACAACATGCCATTACTTTAACTTCAGTAAATACTTCAGGTGAAGTCAAACTTAGTGTTTAAATAACTTTTTGAAATTTATACGAGTCGATATTTAACGTTAAAATTATTATATTTACGTTTAAACACAATACATTTTAGTTTCGCTAAATTTTAGCCAAGCGTTATCTGGTAATTGTGAAATGGCAAGAATTCACTGATAATTTAAGAATGATTATGCGCTAACTACGTTATATGCTTGACAAACGTTCCTAATTTACGTTTTTTCTAAAGCGTAACGTATATTTCCAGAGAGGTATAGTTCTAGCTTCGAAATACGTCTGTAAACAAACGAAACAAGCTGAAGGCTGTTCACGGTAAAATGAAAACTTTTGAAATAAACCTTTGAAAAATGTCATTGTCCCAAGCTGTGCGTATTTTAACGGACACACTGACTGCATGCGGCCAGTAGAGTTGGCAACGACGGAGGAGAAGTAGTTCCATATCTTGACGTTGAATTAAAAGTGTTAGGTAAACAACTGTGATTACAGAAATTATTTCTTTTATTTTCTGTACTTTTAATGCATATAAGTGTAATAATTAGTAAATTGGTAAAATATTTACTTTTTGAATAATTTCCTTGTTTCACTGGGCCGACGCACGAATAAAGTTACCAGGCCCTTGCCAATGTTAATTTCACATATGGTGGAAGAGTTCACAATTTGCACACAAAGCTTTCAAAAAAGCTCAGTTTAGCGATGCAGCCAATAATTCAACATGGCGTGTGAGCCCGTGCCTTACCAGATCTTAGTCAGACGCGAACCGACTTGAGAGAGGGACGGCAGAAGTGGTGCGCATGTCGGTGGACACCGGAAGTGAGGAGACGGGCTCGCAGGAGCAGGATGTCCGGGGTCGGCAGGGTGAGCTGATTAAACAATCCCGCGAGGGAGTCGCAGCGTCAGCTGTCGCCACCATACACTCTGCGCATACTACGCTATAGCCTGATCACGGTTATTGAGCACTTTCGACATCCACCTTTGAAACATATCACTGCCCCTACCTGCATATATTTTAACGAGCACATTCACTGGCAAGTACCCGGTTAAGATGCTAACGACAGAGATAAAGTAGTTACATATCTTAAATTTGAATTGAAAGTGTTAGGTAAACATTTATGAATACTTTAAATGACTCACTTTTCCCTCTCTTTTTTTATAAAGGGAATATGAGTGTAAGAATTAGCAAGTTTGTAAAATATTTACTTACTGATAATTTCAAAGTTTTTGTTAGATGACGAGCGAACAGATCAACAAAATTCACTAAAGATTGCCTTTTCATTCATTTCTTTAAAACACGACATCTCAGTGCAGGAAAAATTCCCAGGCCTTTGCAAGGCGACCGAAAGTCATACCATAAATCAGGTCGTTCGTGTGGTTACACAATACGTGTTTTTTTTTTTCGTGCGTGGTTGTGCTTATAAGCATCATTCTAAGTATCATCTTGACAATGAAATACATGAGCTGTATTAATTTCCTATATTTTTACAGGTTGAACTAAGAATACTCCGCAGGATCGTTGCAAAACTGAAATTCCAACGAACCACAGCTGTCATGCATCGTTGTTTACTTTAGGTAGCTTCATGTAATCACATTTCCTTAAAATCAACAACCACATATCACCATATCCATAACTCAATGTTCGGCCGTTATTGCGAGATGTAAGATGCCATGTACCTGCGAACTAGAATGTAAGATTCGGGTGCTTTCCTTATGCAATAATTCCACATTCACTAATTATTCCAGCTTCATAGTTCCCTCGTCGAATTAGAGCTCCAAAGATAACACTGCTTTATCGAAATTTTTGAGATAGGTCGAAACGAATAGTAAACGGCTTAAAATTCTCAACATATCTTCATATGAAAGTCTAGTTCTCACATAGAGTAAACATAGCGAGCCAACATATACATCCAATGACGGTAAATAACTAGAGTAGCTGGGAAATGGGGATTCTAGCGCACCTAAGTTCCTGGAACGATGGAAAGGGGGGCGGGGCACGGCGGCCATATTGGATGACGTCGTGCCAAAACCTCATGCTCTGTCATTCCTCGTCAGTAATGTTTATCTTGTTCTACCCTCGGAATTTCCCTTTCTCCCTATTGTCAACCACATGCTCTATCATTCCACAATGTACAGAATGAGTATAAACGAATACTCCAACTTCGAAGGTATATTATATCAAAACCAAAAAACCTACAACCTTGATTGACCAATCAAATGAACCGTGGAACCGTGAAGTTTCTTTACCATACATTCATAAATGTTCAATGTGACCACCATGAGCGGCCCGAACGACATCTACGCGAAATATCAAATTCGTTCAACGCTCTTGTCAGCATGTCCGGTGTTACGGTTTGGATGGCGTTCGTAACTCTCAGTTTGAAGTGGTGTGGGGGTAGCGAGCTCGCATTCGACACGTCAATGGGAAGCGGACGGTCTGATGTTTCCTTTATGTGCCGAGAGATGACACTGGGAGCGTCTGTCGTTGCACTATGAGCGTGTGTTGTGTGTTAGTCCGCATCACGATGGCGATTAAACAACAGAAGGCGTTCTGTGTTATTCAGTTTGCTAAATGTGAATAGGTTACGACTGCTCAACGTAAATTCCGTCGCAAATACGGACGTCGTCTGCCCGATAGGTGGAGTATCGTACGTTGGTTTCGCCAGTTCTGTGTCACAGGGTGCCTTTGCAAAGGCAAAAGTTCCGGGCGGCCTCGTGTGTCCGAAGAGAATGTGCTACGGATCACACCAAGTTCACGCTCAATTACAGACAATTTCCAGCAGCATATTTTAGGAAAGATGAGACATCACATGAGGTAAAATAGATATACAGAATGAGTACAAAAGAATACCCCAACTTTGAAGGTCTACAATATCAAAACCAAACAACCTACAACCTTGATTGACCAATCAAATTAACTGTGGAACCGTGAAGTTTGTTTACCATACATTCATAAATGTGACCACCAGAGTGGCCCGAACGACATCTACGCGATAATTTAACTCGTTCCATGCTCTTGTCTGCATGTCCGGTGATACGGTTTGGATGGCGTTCGTAATTCTCGGTTTGAGGTGGTGAGGGGGTAGGGAGCTCATATTCGACACATCAATGTGAAGGGGACGGTCTGATGTATCCTTGCCCAGAACGAGGTAGACGATGCCTTCATGTCTAAGCTAGTTTTTAGCGATGAAGCGACGTTCCATACAAATGGTAAGGTGAACTTGCATAACGTGCAGATGTGTGTGTGTGTGTGTGTGTGTGTGTGTGTGTGTGTGAGTGAGTGAGTGAGTGAAGAGATCTGGGCGGCTCTTAACCGCGAGGTCTTGAGAGCCGAAGAGGGTGAAGTGAGGTGATTATGGAGGAGCGCCGGAATTAAAGGGCGGGGGAAACGGGATATTCCAGAGAAAACCCACCGACCAGTGGCATTGTCCGGCACGATTCCAAGTTGCGAAAATCCGGAGTGAATCAGATGAGGATTGAAACCGGATCGCCTTTGTGGGAGGCGAGCAGTCTAACCGCTCAGTCACCGTGGCCCCACCTCTTAAGGGATTTTTAACATTCGAGACAACACATCACGGCGTGCTCGCCTCTTGTTTCCCTGCAGAAGCGGCCCGACCGTCCGCCTTTTGGCAGCAGCACTGACTGACGAAGCAGATTTGCACCCCAGCAGCTTCTAAAGCTAATAATGTACCTGGAGCAAAATAAGGCAAGTCCGCGTTTATTGTACTTAAAACATGAGGAGTATTAAATCAGAAGTTTTTGTTGCTGTAAATATAGCAAATATTTTTTAATAATGTAGAATCCATGTGCGTATTTTTTTTCCTGGATTCAGTAAAAAAGGATGGTTCTTAAAAATCGTTAAACCCAATTGTATGTCTGTGTACTGACTCGAATAGGAGAAGAAATGAGTTTTATATTTTAAAAAATTGTAAAAAATAGAAAAACAAAGTTTAAATATTAAAAGTTTAAGCTCTAGTTAATTACACTTACAAAATAAAATAAAAATAAAATAACAAGAGACACAATTGTGTATTCAGACACTCGTTAAAAAAGACAGCCAGTCACAAGCACAGTCAAATTTCAAGGGTCTCCGCAAACTTAAGCAAAAATAATAAAATGACATTTATTCTAACCGTCAGAAGAAGAGCTGTGAGATCATTATCTCGACTGTGAGAGTCATATAAAATCTCTAACGACAAGCATTGGAATTTGATTTGCGTACATTTACACACATAAGCTATTTAACGTAAAATACCAGATAAATAAATTATTAGAGAATAAATGCTTAATTACAGGGCCAGTCTTCAACTAGGTGGAAGAGGTACAATTTGTTCCACGTTGTGTAGATGTAGTGCACGTTGTATGCAAAAGTAATTAAAAAATCACATAACTTATAACATCACATAACATCCTTTACGCACACGGGATAATCTTCGACAATTGTTTGCAATTGGAATGGAAACTTCTGTGGGAAAAAATAATTTTCAATGCAGTCGTTCAGCCTCGAATCATACCCTCGTCCACATTTAGTTGCGACTGCAAAATTTCATCAACTCATTGCCTTGAAATATTTTGCAAGACAATTCATCAACACCCATTATTTTACATCACCGGCCTTTACAGTGCGCAACACAGATTTTAAGGCGTCCACCTGCCTGCATCGTTTTTGAATTATTTTTTTTGGCCGAGAAACGCGAGGGCTATACGGGCTAAACTGGCAAGCGCTACAAATACGCCATCGCCGCTACGCGAAGGCTCTGAACTAGCGTGCGGTGTTCTAGTAGTGCTGCGTGTACCTATAGGACTTTCAGCAGAGAACCTATCATTTTATTGATGAAAAGTCCGTAGCAAAGTTCAGTACAGGCTCCTGCCATAGTTTGATCCGTGCTCGGCTAGAATGTTTTAAGATACGGCAGTCTGAAAAAGTCTTTAACTATATTGGAGGGCTTCAAAATAATATTTAAAGCATGCGTTGTAACTTTAAAGTACCATTCCGTCCTCGTCTGGCGTATGATGTCTTTCCGTAGGTAAACATACTGGGGGCACGTTTATTGGTTTCTTCAGAAAACCAGGCTTTCACACACACTGCGACGCAGTTCAAGCGCCAGGCCGGCGGAAATGAATAGGAAAGAACTTTAAGGCTCCCGTCTACATTGCGATGGAACTGCGTTGCAGTGTGTTTGAAATACACGATTTTCAACGAAAGTATTAAACGTGCGTCCAATGTGCTGATCTACGAAAAGAACACACACTTCATACTGGGGCTGTTGAGTGCTTTCAAGACGCCACGCACATTAGAAACACCGTTTCACACTACTCCAAAAAGGCTAAAAACTGCTATTTCAAAGCGCCGTATCTCAG
The DNA here is from genome assembly GCA_002778355.1 of Clitarchus hookeri. Classification (NCBI taxonomy): domain Eukaryota; kingdom Metazoa; phylum Arthropoda; class Insecta; order Phasmatodea; family Phasmatidae; genus Clitarchus; species Clitarchus hookeri. The sequence continues at coordinate 136,632 of NQII01000846.1, read as the reverse complement.
AATATACGCAACAGATACGCACAAGTCTACTCAAGGGCCCTGCAGACTTCCCACCAATAAAATAATAGGGTCACCGCTGAAAGTCCCATAGGTACACACGCAGTGCGACGAGAACACTACACGCCAGTTCAGAGCCTTGCGCTTAGTGGCGATGACGCACTTGATGCGCGTGGCAAGTGTCGCTCTTATAGCTCCCGCGCTTCTCGGCCTCAAACGCGAAAAAAAGCTCCAGGTAGGCGGCAGCGTTAAATAAAATCTAGAAGTCGTGTAGGGACCCGGCACGCGGGGATGTTTTCCACTCCTCCTCTCGGCGGGCCGGACGCTAGGAAAAACGGACACCTAAAGGCAGTTCACGGTAAACTGAGCACTTTATAGAAAGCCCTGCTTACGATATACTTCCATGCACGTGTTGTATTATTCCCCTATATGTAAAATTAACATTCCCATGCGCCTAATCAATTTTTTCATGCGTCGGTGAAGTGAAACTGTGAAATTACCAGAAAAAATCAGTATTTCACACACTTGTTTAATTATCCCGATTAAATACAGTCATGGAAATACGTATNGAAATTACCAGAAAAAATCAGTATTTCACACACTTGTTTAATTATCCCGATTAAATACAGTCATGGAAATACGTATTTATACAGTATCATCTGCAAGGCAAATCGTTCTTATTTTATTCTTAAATTTTAAAAAGCCACAGGGATCTGTAATTAATACGATGCAGACTAATATAAAAAAGTAATTAATTATGTAACCTCCCGTATCCTGCAAACGTGCTGCGTTAAAATAAAAGGTGTTACAATTTTTACTGCGTTCAACCTGGAACAAAATATTCATACACGCGAGTAGTTGTAATCAGAACAACAGCTGATCCGACCTCTTTTGCAAGTTCACGTAACACCCGTGCAGTCGTGTGGCGAACCTCGAATGCACCAGCTGACAAGACGTAATAACTGTGGAACAGCAAAATGGGGCGCAAAGGGAAGGAAACAACAATGGAAGGAAGACACATCTTGTTTCCCAATATCTTAAACACAAAATATTTATTCTGAAATTATTGCTAGTATGATTAGAAGAAGTTGAGCGACTGTGCAGTCTATCATTATGAGGTATGATGACAGAAAAACATTAATCGACGGTGAAAGAAGAGGTCGTCTACGGAAGCTTACTACAGAAGAGACTAGAATACTACTAAGAATGGCCAAGAAAAACCCTGAATTGGCTACTGTATGTGCGTGACGAATTTGGAAATGACATCACTCCAAGGGGGCACTTCGTAAAATCCTCAACCGTTCGGGGCACCGAGAAGAAAACACTTCACCTGTAAAACGAATAAGAAATGGAGATTTGAATTTGCGCAGCAGTATGTATCCAAGTCAACAACTTTCTGGGATAAGGTTTTATTTACTGATGAAAGTATCCTACTAATATTATAAATGCGAAAGTCTGTGTGTGTGTGTGTGTNTGGGATAAGGTTTTATTTACTGATGAAAGTATCCTACTAATATTATAAATGCGAAAGTCTGTGTGTGTGTGTGTGTATGTTTGTTACCACTCAGTTACATAACGGCTGAACGGATTTTGATGAAATTTGGTATGTAGGCACTTTAGGTCCTGGAATAGGACATAGGANTGTGTGTATGTTTGTTACCACTCAGTTACATAACGGCTGAACAGATTTTGATGAAATTTGGTATGTAGGCACTTTAGGTCCTGGAATAGGACATAGGGTACTTTTTATCCCGGAAAAGTATACGGTTCCTGCGGAATAACAACAAAACGTAATTCTGCAACGGCTGGGAACGTGACCGAAATATTTTTTTCCTCTGGTATCAGAGTTTATCAGGCCACCCAAGGACCTCTCAAATGGCTGAACGACTGCTATCAATCGATAACAACCGGGACCGTATATTTAACGTGCCCTCCGAAGTCCGGAAGCGCTCAGATGTTATGCCACTGAACGGTCACCCATCCAAATATGTGCCGCTGGGAACGTTGCTTAACTTTGGTGATCGATTAAGATCCCTCAGCCAAGCGCAAAAAGTAGTACCTAGGTACACTTATTTCTAAAGTTACAATTTGATGAAAATCACGTTTTGATTTTCATACATCGACGCTGGAAAGCGGAAATGTGGTAACTACGCGATAGTTTCATAGGTACACTCCAAAAACAATACCCTACTTCTTGGCTATCGCGTAAAAAATATTTCCTTCATTTTGGGTTGCCGTAATTAGTTAAAAACCTAGGCCAACGTAGTATAATTTTATAATTCTGTTTTCACGTAAATGAATTGTCGTTTTCCAATTTATTTATTAGTATATCACTGTAAAACTCAATTGTACCCGGGCGAAGCCGGGCCGGTTCGCTGGTATTTAATATTTTTCAAACTAATGGCAGAATTCTGGTCTGGAGGTGACCGAGTACAGACCTAGACCCTAAAAACATTAAAGCAACGGTGAAGCATGGAGGTGGCGGAGTCATGGTGTGGGGCTGTATGGCAGCCTCTGGTGTTCGGAAACTTGTGTTTATTGAAGGTATAGGCTATTCAAAGTGAGCACTTTTTGAATAATAGTCAATAAATATATTTTATTGTAGCTTTAGACGTTAACTTTTGAGTCCAGTGAAATATATACACTGTGTTTATTACTTACATGGCACATTTATTAAAAAAAATTGGTGGAAGGATAAAAAATGGCTGATGGGGAAAAAAGTTACTAGAGCCTGAAAAAGTGTAGACTTGTGTCTTACCGGAGATTATTACTTTCAACAAGACAATGACATGAAACATACGGCAGGAATTGTTCGCATGTGGTTAGTGAACAACACTCCGCATACCCTTAACACTCCAGTACGAGTCCGGACCTGACCCCATCGNATGACATGAAACATACGGCAGGAATTGTTCGCATGTGGTTAGTGAACAACACTCCGCATACCCTTAACACTCCAGTACGAGTCCGGACCTGACCCCATCGAGCAACCGTGGAGTGAACTCGAAACAAGCATCAGGAAACATGAAATCAGCAGTAAGACTTCTTTGAAAGAGTGTCTTACGAGAGTGACAAAGTATTACATCCGAGATTAACGGGAAAACTGGTCCATTTCATGCCAAAGAGGTTGAGAGAGGTGATATAAAGGAGGGGTGTGCATACGAAATATTAAAACAATTTTGGCTTTGTTAAAAGTGTTATTTTCTGTGTTTCACAGTGCGAAAACGCAATTGCAGTATAATTCAGTATTATTTGCTGTGAATGCTTGTTTTCATAAATTTGTGTACGNCACAGTGCGAAAACGCAATTGCAGTATAATTCAGTATTATTTGCTGTGAATGCTTGTTTTCATAAATTTGTGTACGCGTATAACTACATTTGTGTGTGCGAAATACATATGTGGGTTATTTTGTTTATATACGACCAAATTGAAGTTTCATTTTCTTTAATTGAGTGTATGAATACTTATTTCCACGGTCGTACATTAAAAACAGAAAGCAAAATAAATAATTTCAATATTAACAAAGTTCTACATAACTTTCAATTTAACGGTAACATATATGTAACTACTTTCCCCTCGTCGTTACCAACTTACTTGTCGCTTAGCAGTCACTGCGCTCGTTAAAGTGTTTGCAGATAGGGACAGTGACATTTGACAAAGCTTGATTTCAAAAGTGCTCAATTAACCGCGAACAGCCTGTAACTAGCGTACGAAGACGCCAAGTAATTTAATACTAAGCAAGTTCCTTATCATGTTGCTACTTTCTAACTTACTGGACAATTAACGCATAGTCTATAAAAACAAATCGCGAAGAATAAAACTATGCAAATGAAGCACGACCCCACCACAAATAACACGGGTATTGTTTTCAATCTTTACGTATACTGTGGATAAGTATCACGGCCTGATTAAAGTGCAAAAAGCTGCCTTTGCGGAAAGGCTGGGAAGACGTAAAATTCGAAACTAGGTTTTTTGATCGAATTCGGGTAAGCTATGAAAGTACGTTTCGCTTTTGTGTACTGTAAGATGAAGTTAGTTTAGCTTGTAAGCCACGCACAATTAGCTTACCTACATAAATCTAAAGTGTTGAGATAATAAATTCTTAAGGGGAGAGATAGAAATCATTGTTGTGTTACCAGTTTTTGAGCCATAAAATTTATTCTGTATTCATTATTGAAATTTCTTCTTNCACAGTGCGAAAACGCAATTGCAGTATAATTCAGTATTATTTGCTGTGAATGCTTGTTTTCATAAATTTGTGTACGTGTATAACTACATTTGTGTGTGCTAAATACATATGTGGGTTACTTTGTTTATATACGACTAAATTGAAGTTTCATTTTCTTTAATTGAGTGTATGAATACTTATTTCCACGGTCGTACATTAAAAACAGAAAGCAAAATAAATAATTTCAATATTAACAAAGTTCTACATAACACTTTCAATTTAACGGTAACATATATGTAACTACTTTCCCCTCGTCGTTACCAACTTACTTGTCGCTTAGCAGTCACTGCGCTCGTTAAAGTGTTTGCAGATAGGGACAGTGACATTTGACAAAGCTTGATTTCAAAAGTGCTCAATTAACCGCGAACAGCCTGTAACTAGCGTACGAAGACGCCAAGTAATTTAATACTAAGCAAGTTCCTTATCATGTTGCTACTTTCTAACTTACTGGACAATTAACGCATAGTCTATAAAAACAAATCGCGAAGAATAAAACTATGCAAATGAAGCACGACCCCACCACAAATAACACGGGTATTGTTTTCAATCTTTACGTATACTGTGGATAAGTATCACGGCCTGATTAAAGTGCAAAAAGCTGCCTTTGCGGAAAGGCTGGGAAGACGTAAAATTCTAAACTAGGTTTTTTGATCGAATTCGGGTAAGCTATGAAAGTACGTTTCGCTTTTGTGTACTGTAAGATGAAGTTAGTTTAGCTTGATAGAAATCATTGTTGTGTTACCAGTTTTTGAGCCATAAAATTTATTCTGTATTCATTATTGAAATTTCTTCTTGNGATAGAAATCATTGTTGTGTTACCAGTTTTTGAGCCATAAAATTTATTCTGTATTCATTATTGAAATTTCTTCTTGGACAAGACATATCACTCAGATGATTGAATAACTTCAATATCAATGGAATGAGTTTATTCAACATGTAAAATAAATGGAAATTAATTATTAATATCCTTCTAAAAATGACTACAAAATAAATAACAGAACAAGAAGTCAAAAGATAATCGTCCCAAAAATATAATTTAATGATAATCAATGCCATAACAAAGTCACATTTTCAAAAAAATAGTCTTAAACATAAGTAAATGCAAAAATCTATACAAATCCAAGTTGGGGTCCAACTTTCCCGCTTAAATAATTAATTTAAGCAAATTAATGTTTCACAAGCTAGTTTTCAATAAGTTTTACAGAAAGGTGACGATGTACATATATCTACATTACTGGCAACGAAAATGCCACGTGACTATCGTAAAAGCATACAGAAGGTCACGATCAAGTTTTGCAAAGTATGCTGTGTTTTATCTTCCAATCTTGTATTGACGCCTTCTTCTAACCAGTGGCGTGTGGTCAGATTATTTTGTGAATAAGCTATGAGATGATCGTTACACACGCGCGGATATGTATGTATACACACATACACATGTGTGCATGCAGCAAACACGCACGTTGTAATGTTTTAATCATCAAATATGAAATTTCTAGTTGTTCAGGAGTATACCTAACGTGGTACTATAGACTATAAACAACATAGTGTAAATTAATTATGTTGTAATATGTAAATAAAAATTATAACTTGTTTAAACATACGCTTGCCATGACAAAATATACAAATATTAAGACACTGTTGTATCACTTATACTATAACATTAAAATTCGATTTCAAGCATATTAATTCATTTGCATTTTTTTTATTTCGTAGTATACTGTGCATAGGAGCGAGACACTTGGGTGGCGCTTAACAGCTGACTTCAGCGCCGATGAGACCGAAGTGAAATGAGAAAGGAGCAGTGGTGTAGTGCAATGGCGGAGGAAATTGAAGAATCCCAAGAAAACCCACCGGCCAATGGCCACGACCACCACGTTTGCTGCATGCCAAAATTCAGGACATTAGACATATTACATGTATATTTTACCTCATTACAGATCAGTTTTCTTCATTTTGCATTTCACAAAGCAGATATATTTCAATGTGACAGTAACGCTAATTTTGATATCTTTGCTGTCGTTGCATGTTGCGGCTGTACGGTTCTTTTCAAAGCTGAAAAACCATCTTTTATGCAGCAAAACTTGTTGCAGGAATAGTTAATATGAGTTTACATAACGTAAAGAAACGTCAACCACTAATTTTTCAAATAGTTTCATGTTAAAATATCTATCAAAAGATTTTCTTGTAAAATATGTGGAACTAGCCTCCATATCGACAAAATTTCTCTTTTCAAACTTAAAAAGGAACAAAATCACCATCCAAAACACTTCAAGGANATCGACAAAATTTCTCTTTTCAAACTTAAAAAGGAACAAAATCACCATCCAAAACACTTCAAGGAGTGCAGTGATTCTGTAACGGACTGGTGCCAACTCGAGGGTCCTGCTCCATTCTGGACAGCATACGGAGCGGGACTTGCAGCTTACCTCGCAGAGAGGTGGCAATTAAATACAGGCCATCGCAGAGGAAATCACACCGTCATACGTAAAAAATTTTTNGGAAATCACACCGTCATACGTAAAAAAAAAATTTTGGAGAAAATAAACATAGAACTGATATCACCAATGTTCTGTACGCATGTTACACATTTAGGGCAGCTTTGAAAGAAATAAACATTTTATAAATTGTACACAATCCTCCGTACATAAATAAAGTGCCTGCACGCACGAAACTAGGGCCAGTTGCCGTTCTGGCTGCGGACCTTGGCCGAACATTCCCGATCGGCTTACGAAGCTGCACGATCCCCTTCCAACGACCACATTGCCATGGCAACTGGTACAGAAGGCTAAAATAAAATGTAAAATAAAAAAAAACAGAAAGCCAGGAAAGTGTGGAGACGAAACGTTCAGCTATATTAAGTGCCTGTCGAAATTTGCGTAAAGTAGAGCGAGAGCCCACGCGCGCGGAAAATAAAATGCTAAATATTTGGTAGAGAAAACAATAGTGAAGCGATAGAGCCGGTTAAGCAGTGTTTACCGAACGTCAGTTGAATGCTTCCGAAACTGACACCATCACGTATCACAGGTCGCTAATTTCAGTGATGCCAGCTGATGACGTTGTAGTCTATTCACGGTATCTTCACAGTTTTGACATCAAACCTTTGAAATATCACTCCATGTATGACTTGTTTCCTAAATATGTTATATGTCACAAGCGTTCTGTTAACATAATAGTATTTTATTTTTGGTTAAATACAACTTCGACTTATATTTAAACGTACATTAATATATTTAATTTATAATTAATATAAATGAAAACCTGTAGAAAATGTGCGTGTTGGTAATACCTAGTAAAAAATAGTTACGATGCAGAATATTGTTAAATTGAGTACGTACAAATACAATGCGTCGTCTCTTTACTGTAATTTTCTAGACTCGAATAAGCTTTGGTTGCACGAGGCGGAGGAATATCCCGGAAGTACAACTCTAGCCAGAGCTTCAGCAAAGTTTCAACCATGAATGTACTAAACTTTCTACGAGCACCAATGATCGTCGACAGTCGTTGGCGCGTGTGGGTGGCATTTTGAGAGGCAGCACAACGCCAATGAAATAAGGTATTGACGGGTTATTCACGTCCTAAAATACACATGCTAAAGCGAAAATTATGTAAGCAGGAAATCTAAAATAGCATGAGTAGAAGCAAAGCAAAAAGAAATCAACATTAAAATTAAATTTATTTTATTCAAATGTGTATTCTGCGGCCATGCAAGAACTTGTATGTTTTATACGTAAGTAGTATGTGAATACAGCAACTGTACATTTAGATAATGTAATCAGTAAATGAACACGTTTAATTGTGTTTTGAGGATTATTTTCTAATGTTTGCTAAATCATTAAATTACTGACGAGGATTTTGGCTGATACTAGTAATTCTGTTCCATCTCTGCCGANGGGGGGGGGGGTGTAATTCGGGGTGTACTGCTGTGTCGGGGGCACGTCTGTGTAGCGGGTAATATTTTCTTTGGAATATGGGATTTAAATGAAAGCAACGAAATTGACACTTGGCTTTTATTGCTTAAATCGACATATCTAGACGAGATCTTTCGTTTGGCATCAAAATAAGCGCACCAGCACATACCGGAGTCGAGAGATATACGGCCCACAAATTTTCGCCCACGCCCAAAATTGCCGCCAGTAGCCGCGTGCTCCTGAAAATCTAAACTTTTGTATAGTTTCCACAGTATTGTATTGTTGGAATGGAAAGTAACTTCCGCGCCTTGCTGGCTTGCATGAAAAAATTCTGTAATTTTAATTTGTATAATTAAAATGTTGTGNTGTGTCGGGGGCACGTCTGTGTAGCGGGTAATATTTTCTTTGGAATATGGGATTTAAATGAAAGCAACGAAATTGATACTTGGCTTTTATTGCTTAAATCGACATATCTAGACGAGATCTTTCGTTTGGCATCAAAATAAGCGCACCAGCACATACCGGAGTCGAGAGATATACGGCCCACAAATTTTCGCCCACGCCCAAAATTGCCGCCAGTCGCCGCGTGCTCCTGAAAATCTAAACTTTTGTATAGTTTCCACAGTATTGTATTGTTGGAATAGAAAGTAACTTCCGCGCCTTGCTGGCTTGCATGAAAAAATTCTGTAATTTTAATTTGTATAATTAAAATGTTGTGTCAGCATTTATACAAATGTCTTAAAATAATTAATTCGTGTTAAAGGAACTCACGCGATTTTGTAATGAAATAAGCTTAATTACCTTGGAAGTGAAGAAATTTCCCAGGAAAGAAACCCCCAGACCCTAATTTCATTGGTGGTGATTTTAAAGTTTTTAATTTGGATAAAAATCCCCCCGCACCACCTACCAATACAAAAAAATCTCTAGCACTTTCGATTGTCCACTCCAAAAAATGTGTCTGCGTACGCCCCTGGTTTCCCATGTGTCGAAAATAAAAGGGCTTTACGGCGCACCGCTGTTTGCAGTAGGGATGTTGAAAAAAACTAAATGACGATATATCAATATAAATAGTCCTTATATTTTAAAGATATTTTATCGAAATCAATATCTTTCTCTAGGTATCGGAAACAAATATGTTTAAAATGCTCTATTAAAAAGCTCTATTTTGAATACAAAAATATAATTTAAAAATTACTATGTTTGCTTTGTCAACATGCATTGAAAACATGAGCCACATCACTCCGCAATGCCTCGTATCCTTAATATGTAATATTCCAAGCAATTTTTAATTTGTCGAGTTCTTCAATACATAAAATATCGAATTCCGAAAACAGCTACTTCCCCCCGATATCGACATCCATAGTGCGCAGTGGCTGAATATGACGGGACGGGGCGTCACCAGAGTCCGGCCTCTCCGCGGAGCTGTTGGCGGGCTGCGTGTCGTCGTACGAGGAGCGGCTAATTGTGGGTGTCGGCAGGTAGCCCTCGCCACGAGCACAGCGCGCCTCGCTGTTGCCGCTCGCCTGAATGCCTCTCCCTTGTGCGCGGCGCGCAACAACGCCGCCCTTCTGTTCCCTATCAGCGCACAAATACTTGTGTCGTTTCCGGTTACATCTCGCCTTGCAGCCGCGAGCCTATCCCACCCTCTCCACTAAAACTTTTCTACTTTCATTGTCATGCCACGAGCCTCCGTTACCGTCCCCACAAGACTTACTCGCGGTAAATTGAGCGCCGTCTCAAGGCCACATTTTGCACCTCCACCGTCTTCTACGAGACCGCCGCACACGCATCGTTCCCGACATTGAACTGGTGGCAATGTTCATTAGGCCATAGCCTCTCATATAAGCATAGTTGACAAACCATTTTACATCTGCTGAAGCCATAGTCATCAAATTTAAATCATACAACATAGAACACGGCAGCACGGCCAATTATGCATTAATCCCACTTATAAACATAGATGCCTGTAATTTCCTATCCGCGAAAGCCACGACCATCAAATTCATCACAGGTACCATTCTTGGATGCAATCAAAGTGTTAAGGATAATTAGGAGCCTAAGCTCTGTTATAATCATAGTAGGATGCCATTTTTTAACTATTTAAGTTCGGCTAACATGTAACAGTCAGCCATACACGTAAATAAAATAAANATAGTAGGATGCCATTTTTTAACTATTTAAGTTCGGCTAACATGTAACAGTCAGCCATACACGTAAATAAAATAAAAGCCGGTACACATACAATTGCGTTGCAAGCATGTCGTAGTAGTTAGTAGTTACTGATGCATGTAGGAGTGAAGGGGCCCTAAATAGCACACATACGCGCTGGTCCGCGTGNCGTAGTAGTTAGTAGTTACTGATGCATGTAGGAGTGAAGGGGCCCTAAATAGCACACATACGCGCTGGTCCGCGTGCACTCGTCAATCACCCACCACCACACTCGTAGTCTGCTACCGCAAGTGTTATAGATATACGTAAATAAACATTAGCATGGTAAACATGCAACAACCATCCATACACGAAAAATTAAGGTATATACAATCGCGCTGCGAGCAAGATGTATGGTTACAGTATAATTAATACATATAAATTAACACAGTCAGCCTGACACGAGGGCCAGCAGCCCGAGGCCTCGTTAGTATGGGTAAACCTTAACAACTACAACCCTTATATTGGTTCTAAATCGATAAATTACATGCAGAATTACATCCAACGAAGTCACTGAAAACAGAACCACTCACGAATTTCCCAATAAGTAGCACACATAAAACATAATTTTCACTATTCCAGCCGTCTGCTAGACGCGACGGTACTGCTCCTAACGTTATTTTGCATCTCGAATAAGTAGCAACCGGGTGCGATAGTTCAGGTCTGGTCTTCCAGATGTCACGTACCTATTTTTTTTTNTGCATCTCGAATAAGTAGCAACCGGGTGCGATAGTTCAGGTCTGGTCTTCCAGATGTCACGTACCTATTTTTTTTTGCATAACGTAGAGTATATACATCCTAGTAAAATTAAAACTGTATCAGAGGAAGTACCCAAATTTTGATGCATGAAACAACACATCGACCAACAGTCTGGACCATGTGGTTCTGATAGATCTGTTGGCAAAATGTTTATCGAATTGGAACACACAAATAGATTTCTGAGCAGCATAAAATATGGAAGCTTTGCACAGGATTCAAGAGTATGATTCCGAATTTACCAGCCAACTCGGCGGCCTGAGGCGGCTATGTTATCGACAAAATAACCCGCTTCACTCCAAAAATTACTTCAGAAATGAATGATTTTATCCCCAAAATCATCTTTTCCTAAAAAAATAAATAATAATAATAAAAAAATCCGCGAGTTCTTAAATGAGCAGAGCGTATTCGAAGCTAGTAACGGAATGAGTCGCATAGTCCTCGGAGCATTAAAAGCGGATTCATGGCTCTGAGCCAGTTCCAGCGGATCAGTGGTCATGGCCCCCTCCCTGAACCATCATCCAGCACCCCATTCACAACATCACCCCCTCTGAAACCATCCCCCCCCCGCTTACCAGACCTCTCAAGACTTCGATGGTAAGAGCCGCCCAAATCTCTCATCTTACCCCTCCCTTCTTACCAACACCCCCAAGCCCATCCACATCCTACCCCAAATACAAAAATCAAAAATCGAGAAAAATTCTAAAAATTGAAGGAATAAAAATACACTGATGACTCCGACCACTATGTGCTATGTGGATGAACTTGACCTTGACATCAATGACATAGAACTAAAAAAAAAAACGAGAAAAAAACTGTACAAACTTGAAAGAAACTCGTACAAATCGAAGAAAATAATATTACATTACTACCTCCCGACTCACATGTTCGATATTGGTGACTACCCAATGACACTGAACTAGGGAAAAAAAAAGAGATAAATATTGTAAAAATCGAAAAACATATTACGTTACTGACTCCAACCCCTATGTTGGATGTTGGTGACAATAACTCCAGCGACCTTGAACTCAAAAAATTGAAAAAAATCTCTTAAAAATCTAGAAACAAATTACACTGCTGGCTCCGACCCACATTATGTGTAGGTAACATTGAACTTATCCCAGGCAACTTTAAATTTTAAAAATGAAGAAAAATTGCAAAAATATAAAACAATCGTAAAATAACGAAGAGGAAAAAAATTACATAACTAATGAAAAAAAATGGATGTGTCTGACCCTGAGGGTCTGATTCTCATACAGATTACAGAGCACAGCCACTCTCTGGTTCAACGATCAGCAGGTGATTGAACCCCCATCACTGTATTTCATTGGATATATAGCTGATCAATCTACCAATGCCCAAACCGATTATTGGCTTTATGTAACACAGATACTAGTCCAGTCAAAATAGATGAAATTNTCAATATCCACACATGCCATAAACCCACCCCCCGACTCTCCGCCCTGTCACAATTACCTCGCCATAGCTCTACCAATCTCAAATTCGCCTGGTAAACATCTCATTGCTTACCTCTTTGCACACAAAAGTTTAGCATAATCTTCGCAAATCTCCGCGAAAAAACCTCACATACAGCTAACCATACTAAAGGACCACACCAGTCGACCAAATCAACCGCCTGACCACAGTGACCATACGAAACATCCATACCAGCCGACCATACTAGACGACCATACAGCCATACCAGTCGACCATACGAACGAACCATTCAGTTGGGCATACGAACCTAACATAAGAATCATCCATACCAAACAGCCATTTCACACAACCAGACCAACTAAGGATACCAATGGGCAACACCGATCGTACAAACCAACAACACCCACTAAACATACGAACCGACCATACCAACGAACCATACAAACTGACCATCCAGCCAGCCGATGGGTGAATAAATTCTCCTTGGCAAAAAAACCCCTTGAGACCTTATGTGTGAAGACAGAAGTGAATCCTCCACCTTCCGTTTTATCTCTGAAGAGAGCATTACTCATGGTTTTTGCGAAGAATTTATTCACCCATCGGCAGACCGACCATAGTCAAATATTGCTGCATGATGTGGCTCGCGACATGCTTTAAGACGCTTTTCGTATCTCGCACCTTGGTTCATGACATGGTCCATGGCATATGAGAAATATTTCGTAGTTCTCGTTACAATTCACGGCATTGTTCATGACATACCATAGCTCGCATATTGGTTCACGACATGGCTCGCGAAGCGCTTGTCCTAATTTCCGATACTCACTACTAAATTCATGATCGCAGTGGGTGAGATGTTTTATGGATTTTTGGCAAGTTTTTTCGAAGTTTTACGTGGAACTGGCTGAATTAATTGTAGTGCGAGGAGATAAATGTGTGGTATGGTAGAAGTTGGGGAGGGGAGTCAAACTTGTGCGAGTAATCAGATGAGGTATTACGATAACTGATTATTGGGGGTGGAATGAAACCGACTAATCGGTGGAACTAGTGAGTAAATGGAGTGGTGGAAGGTAGCTTGAGTGAAAGGAAGGGGTTGTGTGTCAGTGGGTAGTGTGGAGGGGTTCGGGTTCGGACAGTGAGAGGGGTTGATTGAGAGTCATGTGGTTGGTAGATGGCGAGGGCACATGATGAGGGGGACGAGCTATGGTGAGCAAATGATGAAGGGTGAGTTAATTGTGACAGGGCGGAGAGTCGGGTGATGGGTCACTTAGGGTCACAAACATTAAACTTGGTTTTTCGCACTAGTTATGTAATTTTTCCTCTACATTTAATACGATGTCTTACCATTTAAAATTTTTTTCTCAATTTTTTAAAAGTTTAAAACCACTGGAGTTAAGGTTAAGATCACCCACATCCAACATGTTGGTCAGGGTTAGTAATGTAATGTGTTCCTAAATTTCTAAGAAATATATATAACTTTTTGCTATTTTTCTGAATATTTTGACTTCAAGGTCACTGGGGTTAAGGTCACCAACATCGAACATGTGGGTCGGAGTCGGTAAGATAATGTATTCCCCGATTTCTAGGAGTTGCTTTCGATTTTTACAATATTCTCCATTTTTTGAGATCAAGTTCATTGGTGTCAAAGTCGTCGAAGCCAGTAACATTATATGTTCCTCGATTTTTACGAATTTCTTTCGAATTTTTACAATTTTCTCTATTTTTCAAGGTCAAGGTTTTCCACATACCAAATGGCAGTCGGAGTCAACAATGCAATTTTTTCCTATATTTTTTAAATTGTTTAGATTTTTTGCCATATTTTTTTATATTTTTTATATTTGAGGTAGGGTGCTGGTGAGTAATACGGGGTGTTGATAAGGGGAGGGGAAAGCGGGGCGAGGGGGAATGCTTTGTGAGGGGGGAAGGGTGTAGGGTGGAGGATCGGGGAGGGGGCCATGACTACTGATCTGCCTGATCCGCTGGAACAGGCTCGTAGCCTCGAATCCGCTTTTACTGCTCTGAGGACTATGTGGCTCATTCCCCTAGGAGCCTCAGATCCGCTTTAACTCGATCGGGACATTTTTCCATTTTTTGGGAAAAAGCGATTTTCGGGCAAAATCATTAATTAATAAAGTAATTATTGAGGTGAAACAGGTAATTTGGTCGATGAACATGACCGCCCTAGGCTGCTCAGCGCGATCTCCGGATGTGACGTTAACAGCATCGGCAGACGAATTCAGAATCACGAAACACTCGCGACATCACACTCGCAGACTACATTTTTTATGACCACACGACTACAGTGACAACAGTGATGGTTAGTAGAAGACTTTAGGGCATTCAGGGCAGGATTCACGAAGTGCCTTCCAGAATTCGGTGCCCGCCATCTTGTTTACTTGGCCATTTTGGATTCTATTTTATTACACTCTTTCATTTCACCTCACCTTAGTCGTCTTCGCTCAACCTTGCCATCTTGACATTATGCTCGGTCATTCCTCCCACATTTAGTAACCCGCTGATTACTCGGTCCTCTCGAACCACCATATTGTTTCATCTGTGGCTCTGTCATTCCATGTCAGCCATCTGGATTTTCATTTGGCTAAGCCACCAAGCAAGCTGTTGACAGAATTTCACCAGTGCATTCTGGAGGAAGGGAGCAAGGACTACACAGGTTTTGTGACACGATGGGGGCACTTTGAGTGGCAAAGGGTCCCTTTTGGGGTTAATTTCGGTGGGCAATGTATGTCAAGGATCTTGAATCGACTTCAGGAGGATTTTCAGTTTAAATGTGTTGTGCCATTTTTGGACGAGATATGTGTGCATTCCAACTCTTTTGACGAGGATCTACGTCATGTACAACAGACTTTGGAGAAACTTTGTGCTGCGGAATTCACTGTCAACCCAGAGAAAGTGGCTTGGGCAAAAATGCAGATAAAGTTTCTGGGGTTTGTGGTTAGCAAAAGTTGTTAGTAGTGAGTTGTCATGTCCTGCAGCTGATTCCTGAGTCATTTGTTAACATTCGCCAATGGCAGGAAGAGGATCAGGAGAGAAAAGAGCTGGCTGAGAGGAATCAGAAAGACGTGGTAAAAAATATTAAGGCTGTGAAGGGTGTAATCTACTATGTAGGCTATCGGGGTAAAAAGCAGGCTTGGGTGCCAGCTTGTGTCCGACAGATGATTCTTCGATATTTTCATGGCGCACCAGTAGGGGTACATGTGGGGCAACAAAAAACATAACTTAAGATCAGGAAAGAGTTTTACTGGCCATCGTTGCATAAGGATATCGTCGAACATGTAGGTGCCACGAATGTCAGTGCACCAAGCAACCGATGAATACTCTCGAGGTATGGAAGGAGGCCTACACTTCTCTCCTGAAGGCACACCATAAAATGTCGACACATCACAACAAAGATCNCATGTCCTGCAGCTGATTCCTGAGTCATTTGTTAACATTCGCCAATGGCAGGAAGAGGATCAGGAGAGAAAAGAGCTGGCTGAGAGGAATCAGAAAGACGTGGTAAAAAATATTAAGGCTGTGAAGGGTGTAATCTACTATGTAGGCTATCGGGGTAAAAAGCAGGCTTGGGTGCCAGCTTGTGTCCGACAGATGATTCTTCGATATTTTCATGGCGCACCAGTAGGGGTACATGTGGGGCAACAAAAAACATAACTTAAGATCAGGAAAGAGTTTTACTGGCCATCGTTGCATAAGGATATCGTCGAACATGTAGGTGCCACGAATGTCAGTGCACCAAGCAACCGATGAATACTCTCGAGGTATGGAAGGAGGCCTACACTTCTCTCCTGAAGGCACACCATAAAATGTCGACACATCACAACAAAGATCATATACCTTGCAATTTACCTGTAGAATATCTGGTGGTATGTAGAAAGGTGACAAGTAAGAAAGCAGATTTCGTATTGGCTAAGTTGTCACTTGCGTATGATGGGCCTTATAGAGTGCAAGTGTTTCTAATGCCAGTGACTGTGAACCTTGTAGATCCCAAGAGCAACTTTGTAGTTAGGAAGGACCATATATCTTATGTAAAACTATATACAGCAAGTTCTTAAGGCTGTTTTGTAATGGAAACCTCAGCGATAGTTTGTGGCAACAGCGATCTAGTGTCTGTTATTTGCTTCTTGAGATTTTGAGTTGTTTTACAGGAGGGTTTTGACTTTCAGTTTTCTAAATGGGTTTTTGTCACTGTTTGTTGTTTTTATGTGAGCTGCAGTCATTAAACCATGTGAAGTATCACCGAATGTTGTCTGTATCATGTTCTATGGATGGTAGTTATGGCTTAGTAGACTGTAGGAGGTGTGTTTTCATCAAGGTGGAGGTTGTAACATGCATTTGTCATGCACGCCACATTTTGGTAATTTACATTTTGTTCGCCTATCCATCGATGCGCGAATGATTAGTAGGCCTCGTGGCCACTAGGTGTAAGCGAAATGGAGTGGAATATCTTCCAGTGCAGGACTTAATTGTCGAAGTGCTTTGGTTTGGCAGCTGTCCAGTGGCCGGCTGAGCAGAAGTTTGTACTCTGTGGAAGTGACAAATTACTGGGCAAATGAGGCGGATCTTATGTTTCTGTTCTGCGCGGACGAGAGTATGCGGTTGTGCGTATTGAGTTGGCGGTAACTGTGGAGTGATGGGGCGGCAAACAGGCGCTGTTCACCGCTGAATGTGAGGCTCACCAAGGAGCGCGAGTTTTAGCTCGTGCGGTTGATCGCCATTTCTTTACCATGCAAATAAGTTGCAAGGTTAAATTTTGAGCACGGCATAAATTGGTGCAATGGAACTTCTGTACTGTAATGAGGTGGGCATTAAATGCTCGTGATCGTACTATTGAATAGCGATAGTGGGCTGTGATTAACTTACTGCTGTATGATCTAGATTATTTAATTACCGCTTATGAGGATGTGAGTGCAAATCTGCCACCATCAACTGCCAGTATCAACATGGTTTACGTGGGACACATATTTCGGCGCAGCATAGTGTGATGTGCTGGAGTATTGTGTAGAACCTTTGTCAGCCTGACGTGTGCTGCTACCGGTATTTGGGGTCGATGTGCAGTGAACAATAAGGTAACATATGTAACTTTTGTTTGTGCATGACCTGTGCATTCACCTTCTTCTTTACCTGGGCATGTTGGATGGGCAGCAGGCTCGAGATCCAGGATGTGCGCTTTGTGGAATGACATCTGGTTAAGGATCTAGGATCTCTGGTTACATCATTTTGCCCACGGTGATGGATCGGCATTAGAATCTGGATTATGGATAGGTGAAGNATCTAGGATCTCTGGTTACATCATTTTGCCCACGGTGATGGATCGGCATTAGAATCTGGATTATGGATAGGTGAAGCATTAATCTGGGAATCATGTGAGGGCTTTATACTTGTTTGGAGAAGTGATTTCAACTGCTAAATGAGTTTACTTGTTGTAATCGATGCATAGTGACTTAAAAATAACTCTGTGTAGGGAGAAGTTAACAGAGCAGAATTTAGAAAATTTTTTTAAAGGAAATTTGCGTGGATAAAACAGACTAGAATTGAAACTCGCTATTGGTGTCAACAAGCTTATGCATTCTAAAAATAATAATTGCATTATGGCAATTTTTATAGATGAAATTTAGTAACCAGTCACTGTGTGACAATGGATCATNTTAAAAATAATAATTGCATTATGGCAATTTTTATAGATGAAATTTAGTAACCAGTCACTGTGTGACAATGGATCATTGTTTGATAACCCATTTTATTAGATTTGTTGTTCAAACTTGCCTTGTGAGTTACTATCTTCTATGCTAATGCGAATAGTCCAGGGGATTCCATCGCAGATTTGAAATTAATGAAATTATTCTAACTTTTATGAACTATTTTATAAATATTAAGATTATTGTAATTGTATTGATTATTTAAAAATATTAGCTGAGAGTATAGCATATATAAATTACTGGAGCCATCCAATGCTATGTATATTGTATATTTTAGTAAAGTATTGGTTAGAGCACATTATTCTACCCTTCAAAGGTTGGCATTTGTAATTGCAAAGAATCAGTAAAGGTCACATTTAACGTGGTACTTGTTAGTAATTAGAGCAAAATCCACAAGTAAATGAACACTAAGTGTCTGAGGGGTACAAAACTATCTGACTGCGCCTTGTAGTAATTAACTCTGTCTGTACTACCAATTGGCAGGTCAAGTTGTACATTTGTAAGTGTTGGAGGTGCCTTGTTTTTCTTTATTTGCTGCTGCAGCAGTCTCCTGATGTGTCTTACACCAGCCCCGAGTATGTGGTGTGTCTGTAACAGTAGCACTTCCTTGAAAACTATAGGTATGGGAGACAGCCAAGAAAGTCTTCGTCCTTTTACAGATAGGCAGGTAGGTGTTTGTAGATAAATTGTATTTCGTGTCATGCATATGCGAGAAGGAATTCTTTAGGTATATATGCAATCTCACCACCTTTGTCCAGTGCTGCAAGTTATATAAGCTTTACATGTTACAATAGCTGATACAATTTTCTGACCACTAAAACAGCATGCCATAATTTTCAATTGCCCTCACGACAAAAGAAAGAAGTTCTGGATTATCTGTGGTGGTAAGAATTGCTTTTATAGACACAAAAGAATGGGTGGCGCGGAGCAGAAGCGACACACACTTCCCACACCAGTTTATTCGAAGCAATACTTTGAAGAGACGTGCTAAATTACAGCTTGATGAAGTGATAAAGGCGACTGTTGTGAAGCTTGAACTTCTGTCTGCCCACAAGTACTTGTTTGTCGAGAAATGCATAATAGGTGGTGTGGCTTAGTGTGTTAAGCGATAGTGTGAGGAAGGTTGTGCATGAGGAGAATGTGGCTTGGAGTATCTCTTGTGCTCCTTCATCATCTCTTCAACAGATTTACCAGACACTACACTGGACATCATGGCATACAATATGTACTAAAGTGAGGTGGAATGATAGAGCATGATGCCAAGGTGGTGGACATCAAGGTGAAATGATAGAGCATGAGGAATTGGAATCTAATATGGTGGGGTGTAATGATAGGGCATAACTGTAAAACCTGGAAAATTCTATAAATTAATAGATGGTGTTGTCACAGGGGTAGTGACATAATCTAAGATGGCTGCCAGAAACAAGATGGTGACCAAAGGTCAAAATCAAGGACACCCAGGATGATGGCCGGACACAAGACGGCGTTTGCAGAAGCCAGGAAGCTGGATCCTTGATCCTAAACCCAAATGCCCTACATCCTTCTACTATGGTTCAGTCGGAACACGGTCTAACATGTCTCGTCCTGCAGCCAACAGCCATCCAGTACATCAAGCCACTGTCGAATGCCCCAAGGATCGACTACGAAATAGCATGGAATCTGTGGATAACACAATTCGTGAAAATGACTTTTGACTAGCTTTTTGGGCCGAATACTCCACTGAGTGACCTATACAATTATCAAAACATCTCTGACTGGCTGTTGGTCAAGAGGTCAATGAACCAACCAAAATGTTACAACGACGTTTTATAAATCCGGACCACGAGGTTCGGGTTCGCCATGTATTTACGTGCCATTCCTAGATCAAAGTGAAAGAGAATGCATTTCGAGTGCAGGGGGTCGATTCCCTTTCTCATCAGTGTTCTAAAGCGTTACCCATACAGTAGCATGGTTTCACCGCTTGCAGCGGTAGTCATTCTCTCTCTCTTCAGACGGGTGCCCACTACACATTGCGGAATTGACTGGTATCGCTACCTAACTCCAGCTGTGAATTATGCTGCACCCGAAGCACGAGACTACACGATAGCAAACTTCTCTTTCCTGCACAGAAAAGTATTGGTTTACATAACACAACAACACCCTTCGCTAGTATTCACACTTTAAGTCAGTGGGGCCATGGTGATGTAGTGACCAGACTACTCGCCTCGCACCTAGGCATAGTCCTCGTCACTAATATCATTGTTAGTGAGTCGGTTGCAGAAGGCTTCCTTAGCAGGCAGCTGCATCTCTTCCAACTTATCCCACGAGCCAACATAGTCGTAAGGAAAGATACCCTTTACAACTAGCTCCCATTTCTTCAGTGCTGAAAAATTTCTTCGTAGTTTTAAATTCGGAGGCAGGCAGGTTCTGTGCGAGCGTAGCGAGACTGGCAGACATGAATCTGCATGTATCTATGAATTGAATACTGAATTTGTCTCCAATCGACATACTGAATGTTATTAATTTTCCCTCTGAATTTGGGATGATGAAAATATCTTTGGTGTCATATGCGAGTTCTTTTATGATGAAATATTCGTCATAGTCAAGATTATGGAATATTAATAGTAATTTTTTAGGGCGCCGACGAAGCATATTGCATTAATTGCAGGCAGGCCCAATATAGTTTCCGGTAAGGTGGTCATGGTCGTGGACTTTGGGGTTCTTCTTCGAGAAGGATGCGGAGCAGTAGCAGCAGGTGTTGGCCAGATCATATGCAGACGTTTCATTAGGTGTCAGTGGTCTCGTTGGTTCTGATGCACTATATATCTCCTGTACCTCTTCAGCGATTTTCACAATGTCAGACATGAAGTTTGTGATTGCATTTTATCCTCTGTATATAATAGGCTTTGCATTCAAATCTGATGTTTTTTTTATGCTGGTACGACACTGTTTTCTACACAGATGTAAATTCTATAACTGTATGGCTCATGTTTCTGGTAGGCCATTGTGTATGGTTGGTTGCGGTCATGTTCACATAATGCACGAGGCTTCAGCATGGCTTCAAAATCTGCATATATTNGTGTATGGTTGGTTGCGGTCATGTTCACATAATGCACGAGGCTTCAGCATGGCTTCAAAATCTGCATATATTTCTATTGGAAGCCTAGTCATACTTTGATAACTCTTAAAATTCACAACCGGAAGCATGTTGTTCGATATTGACTGAGGCATCTCTATTCTCGCAGGAGCACGAGTCTTACAATATTCCAAGTACTGCTCAACAGTTTCCTCTCCAGTCAGACCAGTAATGAGCGGAATATCATAGTAGTATGTGAAGCACCTTTCGCATATATATAGATCCATTATGCAGTGTCAACTGTGAATGTATCCCACTACAGAAATTGGTGATTAAGGTGTAGTGGTTGTTGCTGCTATCAGTTAGGAGTAGCAAGTCAAAATGTTCAGGTTTTTCCTCATTGCATATATGTATGGGCACCACCTTATCTTCGAGCGAATAAATATTCACAGAAACCCCAGGGTTATTTCTCTCAAACAGACACACTTGGCTCAGAGGTGTGGGGAACTCGAGTTCGCTGATATCGAATTTTCCTTCCACACCTCTGTATCTTTGATTAACTCTCTACAGATTTTCCCCTTTTACGAATCTTGACAGGAAGCCCACTTGAAGCATTCCTGATCTATGTTCTGGGGATTAATTACCGCCTTACTAGCCTTGATGTTTGTTAGTAAATNGCCCACTTGAAGCATTCCTGATCTATGTTCTGGGGATTAATTACCGCCTTACTAGCCTTGATGTTTGTTAGTAAATCGATGATGGAAGAAGCTCTAAGTGGATCAAGCTTATTAGTCCTTTGCTGAAGACAATTCACAAAGGTGAGGGTCCAAACCACTTCCCTTCCCCTGGTATTCTTCTTCTCCTTTGCAGATCTTTTGATGGTAGCCATTACAGCANGAGGGTCCAAACCACTTCCCTTCCCCTGGTATTCTTCTTCTCCTTTGCAGATCTTTTGATGGTAGCCATTACAGCATCTTCAATAAGTTTTACAGAGGTATCTTTTTTTTTTTACTTGAAAGCATGATGGGCATCTTGGTGGTTGTCATGCAGCTCTGATTTACCATAAATACAATCCAACCATATGCTAAACTTGATGGCTCCTTGTTTTTCTAATTCCAGAGTTAATTAATTGATAATGTTCTCTTTCATATCATTCAGGTATGTGCATATATTGCCAGTTGTAGTGAATGTGTTCTTTACAATGAGTCTTCAAATTAAGGTTGAAGGCTATCTCTACCAACACGAACCCATTATCATTAGGATCGCCAACCCCAACGACTACTCTGCGGTGGCGAGAACTGCCCTCTGTCAAAATCAGGCAATCTGGAATAGATGGACTTTTTTGTGTCAACATGTCGATGCTTCGTTGATGGGGCAGTGGGACCATTAAATTTAGAGCTTTGAGTAGTATGATTTGGTATGTCCGAACACATATGCTATCGTGTAGTAGACAAGTGGACTGGCCGCCATCTTGGATTCTGCCATCATAAATTACATTGACCTCAAAATTTTCCTTTTTTCCCCAACAGTCAAAATCGACAGAATTTCCCTAGAAATAATCATTTCCTCCCAAAATTGTCCATTTGTCAATCAAATTTCCCACACAAATGTGTGTTAGCACAATGTGGCTGGGCACTTTCAGAATCCGGCGAAATTCGGTGGAAATTGTGAAAATACCAGCCGGATTCTGCAATCATTTACAATCACTTTATGTTCTGTCATTCCATGCCAGCACCATCCACCTTGTTTGAAGAATGTTCGAGTTGTGCCCTGCCATGCAACTTCATGCATTACCTTGTTTCAAGCATAAAGTCTACGACCTAAGTCAACTACGCATATGCTCAGGACACCAATACCAATTCACACAAATATGCTAATTGTACATATATTAATCACACTTATGCTAATCGTGCACATGTCAATCACACCACCATCTTACCTTCGACCCCTGCCATATTGGATTCCCACCATCAATCATAACATAGCTATCACCCTCAACAACAAAAATGACCGCAGGGCAAGTATAGCCTAAACTCACTTATAAGCATAGTTGGCTGTAATTTTCGAACTGTGAAAGATGGTCACCAAATATGCATCACCCCAGGGACGAAAATGACCGCAGGGCCAAGTACGCCTTAAACCCTCTTATAAGCATAATTGGCCACCATTTCCAATTCACCGAAGCTATAGTGACCAAATTCATATCACAGGCATCGCTCCCGACAACGATCAAGGTGGCAGGGCAATTCTGCCATAAGCCCTCTTATATGCACAGTTGACCATTTCCCGACTGAGCCACCAGGACATGGGCCAGTACAGGTTTAAATGATGTATATATAAAAATAACCTGTTAACTTATACAACAGTCATGTTGACAAGTCACTGAAAATGCATAATTCTATAAATAAGAGGTTAACTTTTAAACTTATCGAGCGAGCTGTCTATGGATTCGTATTTTCATAACATTCATCAATTATAAAAAAAAATAATTTTATAAATAAAAGTTATGTTGTTATTGTAATATATATTATTTCACTTTAAAACTTACAGAAAAGATTATGCCGAGCAATGTGTCTGGATTCGTATTTCCAAGACGGATTTGTAGTACATGATGCCACAACAATAGATTGTGAAAAGTATAATTTTATAAATAAAAGTCATGCATTTAAATAAATACATTTTTATTTAACTTTTAAATTAGTATATCGAGCAGCATGTCTACGGATTCGTATTTTCAAAGATAATTGGAATATTATGTCATAAAACGTGATGAGGCAATGACCAACATCATATTGAATTTTATAATCATAGAATTGTGTATGTAAATATACCAAGTGTTATATATTTTCGGGCTCCTGTTTTCAAGTCGAATGCTAATGTGATGCCATAAAATTTGATTATTCGTATGCATTCGATACCATATTGACTTTAAGTACGCATAGGTATTGCTCTTAGGTTTTTTAAAGTAATTATGTAACGAGCCCGAGCCACGAATATAGGACAGTGGTTGCCTTACCTCAGAACATGTTTTTAAGAGCGTTATGCCCATATCAGACATCTACGAACTTAGAGGCACAGTTGGACCGCATTCAACGACTGCCGGAGTTAGGCACATGGAAAATGGAATGTATCAGACCAGTGCAAGTCTATCCGAGATGAAAAATTAATTATTCCTTAAGCCTTTTTTGTGAGCATAAATTGCCAACATTTTCCAACCATCGAAGTTATAGTCACAAAATTCATATTATAGGTTTCACCCATGCCCTAGATCAAAACCATATAGTCAATTTGTTCTAATACGATGTTAAGTACCAATATATTTATAAATAACAATTTTGTATACTTAAACTTTAAGTTTTAAAACTTAAGAGACGCAATATAATGTGTTTCATGTCTACAGGCGTGTATTTTAAAGGCGAATTCAACTGTGATATTAGAAACAGCTATTGCATGTGTCTATCCCCGACACCATACTGGATTTCATAGATACCTATGACTGAAGGATCTCAAAGTATGTTGGCAAGTAGCTTATGGTCTCGTGTAGTGCCAAAAACTATTTCAACATGATTGTAAAAAATTATATTTAAGTTCCATACCTTATAATAAATAGGTATTTTTACAAACGTACTAAGAAATGTGTGTAAGGAACTAGACATTGCATTGTAAATGTCTAAAAGAAAAATAGTAGTCCTGGACATTTTTGTTAATGTAAAACAGTTTGGATTCGGGCAGCCGACATCTCAGTCAACCTTACATGCACAAACACACACCGATATAAGAACCAAAATTTAAGAAATATTTGTATTTATCTATCCACGCATAATTGGGGATATTCTGGGTGTTTTATTTTAAATTTAGAATGAAGAGAAAAATTTTAAGATGTACCCAGACATAAGGGTCACAAATCAAATTAAAAATATTTGAGAAGTATTTTCGACTTAGAGTGCATGGTTTTCCAGAAATTAGTAATAGAAGAAACTTGACTTTATGTACACCAGCATATAAGTCCAAATCCAATAAAAAAAAACATATTATTCGGCTATACGATGCACACGAATGATTCATTTTATTTTTAAATAAAAATTCTAAATATTTAAAAATGTTCTACATATTCTTATTTATAATGCTAAGCACAGGAACACTCATACTAAAATATTTATCACTTCACACAATTATCGATTAAGTTAATATTTTTGTTTCACATAACACGTATAGACTTGATATATTACATACTGCAAATAACAGGGCATTTCATCGAGAATAATTCGAATATGGCATAAGAAATTATAAAACTCATTCTAACGCCTGGAATTTCCATATTCAATTTTTTTAGACGTAGATATACATTAAGGATTTATTCCAAATAAACTTATGAAGTACTATATTTCCAGACTTGACTCTTCAAGACTAATTCATACATAAGGTCACAACCGATGTTTATGTACATATTTACAAATAAAAGTTATGTATGTAATATAAATTTATTTTGTTTATTGTTAATGTAAATACGAATATGAAGTCACAACAGCTGATTTTGCATAATTTTATAAATAAAGTTATGTATTAAATTAAATTTATTGTTTTAAAAACTTGAAAATGTAAGTATATCGTGTGACGTATGCACAAACGTGNCGATGTTTATGTACATATTTACAAATAAAAGTTATGTATGTAATATAAATTTATTTTGTTTATTGTTAATGTAAATACGAATATGAAGTCACAACAGCTGATTTTGCATAATTTTATAAATAAAGGTTATGTATTAAATTAAATTTATTGTTTTAAAAACTTGAAAATGTAAGTATATCGTGTGACGTATGCACAAACGTNGGTTATGTATTAAATTAAATTTATTGTTTTAAAAACTTGAAAATGTAAGTATATCGTGTGACGTATGCACAAACGTGTATATTGAAGAGCGGTACAAATATGAATCATAAGTCCTTGGCGGCTGAAGACAGAGGCATGTCCCCCGTTTTCAGCTTCGTCGAAGACAAAGCCAAGGTCTTATAATTTTTTCTGCGATTTTAAAATCTTCTAAAAAAATTGCGATTCTTTTTTAAGTGGTAGATTTTGTTCGAGATGGTGATCAAAGGTCAAGGTCGCATAAAGTCTACCAAGGTCCGGATAAAGGTTGCCTGTTGTCATGGTTCCTGCTATTGTGAGTGAGGCAAATGGCTTTCCTCAGAGTGTTGCCATGATTGTTTTATAAACAAAATATAGTTTTTTTCTCTTCATCTCTAGCCTAGATATCGACTAGTGGTCAAAGGTTAAGGTCAAGGTTGCATGACATCATGGTTCCTGCTATTGTGGGTGGGGAAAATGGGTTTTCTCAGAGTGGTCGCATATTTTTCTTTTTTCATCCTTAAAAATAAGTTACTGTATATAATATTTAAAAATAACTTTTTACCTTTCCTTGTATAACGGAATTCCTCTCGTCAAGGGAAGTGCATGTGCCTGACTCGACTCACGACTAGTGTATGTACCATCCCTTCGACTCGTTGAGACCTGCACAGTGCCTACACCATAGGTTCGATCACCTGGCTACATTACAGATTCTCGAGATGTTAGTTGATCACACAATGTCGAGCAGGGTGGACGCGTTCCGCCGCAGTTTCTACCAATAATACTAACGACCTATAACCCACCATACCTACCAAAACATTGCAACCATACAATCAAGAGAATATAACAACCTTTACATATCTTGTAATGCATATTCAAAATTATTGCTTCTAATATATGGTGTACCACACCAATCATACTGCAGCAGTTCGGAGGGTAGTAATTTCGTACATGTACTGTTTACACACATTCAGTTATCTCTGAAAAATCTTGCCACAACCGTAACACTGTTTTACCAACTAATGACATGATAATCGAATAAGCCATGCATATAGACATATGCTCAGTGCTCGACATCACACCATCAGAGACCTGCATCACCTTCAAGCAGATAAGAACTCATACACCTTAGCTACTGCCAAACTGACTCCTGCCGAGAATGAATAACATTTGAGCTTTTACCGCGGTGGTCCAATTTTTTTCATCGCAACTTCTGCACAAGCTCATGCGTGCGCAGTACAGTAAAAGCTCTGCTACGCCAGGCTTGAAAAGGAAGAGAATAATTCTTGCTGTCACATTCCATTTGCAGAAAACAAACATGGTTGGCGGCCGCAGTACATAACACTGCAATGATACGGAGTAATGAGGATGTAATTTTTAAATTTCGCCGGTCTCTGGACATTTTGTAGAATATTTTTTTCTGCATTACGGCACAGACAGTACTACACCATGTTATTTTCTCGTTTATATATGAAAAACTCACGTGCGATTAAAATTTCATCATAGGTGAAGTACTAATAGAATTGCACNTATTTTCTCGTTTATATATGAAAAACTCACGTGCGATTAAAATTTCATCATAGGTGAAGTACTAATAGAATTGCACGTAAGTGGGTGGCGGGCCAGTGGTGTAACTTGGTGTGGGAGGAGGGGAAGGGGCAGGAAATACATTGTCCTTTCCTACATTCAGTAACGGACGCCAGAATAAGAGTAAATGGTCACACAAACTGGCTTTGTTCACCAAAATGCGTTGATCCATTCACGGTTACNTATTTTCTCGTTTATATATGAAAAACTCACGTGCGATTAAAATTTCATCATAGGTGAAGTACTAATAGAATTGCACATAAGTGGGTGGCGGGCCAGTGGTGTAACTTGGTGAGGGAGGAGGGGAAGGGGCAGGAAATACATTGTCCTTTCCTACATTCAGTAAAGGACGCCAGAATAAGAGTAAATGGTCACACAAACTGGCTTTGTTCACCAAAATGCGTTGATCCATTCACGGTTACNAGGACGCCAGAATAAGAGTAAATGGTCACACAAACTGGCTTTGTTCACCAAAATGCGTTGATCCATTCACGGTTACTTTCAAAGTTTCTGAAGCCCTGCTAACGTTCTACTTCCAGGATACTCCTCCGCTTCATTCTATCAGAGTTTAACAAAGTCTAGAAAGTTACTCTAAAGAAAAAACTGACCATATTCCTGGGCATTCAGTGTAATAATATTTTGCATAAGAACTATTTATTACTAAGCATTACCAACACAGCTATTTTCTCTCTGTTTTTATTCCTTTTAATTATGCAACAAATATGAGGTACGGAAGTATAAAACGCTAGCAATACGTGGAATGTTTTTGGAAACAAAAGAACGCGTCATACATGGGGGAAAAATTTGAATAGATGGCGAATAGACTATAATCGGGCTGGCGATAGTTGGAGAAGCGAATGAGGATCGCGCGCGCCTGAGGCGGCGGGCGGGGGTTACACACGCACCCTCGGCGGAGGGATCCTCTCGCGACTGCCGACAACGCGATCAATACCGGCGGCCCGCGCGCGGACACACGCGCCATTTTTGTCGCTTCGAACCCTACAACCCGCCGGTCGCTGGTTCTGACCCCGCGCGCCCTCCATTTCCAGGCAGTTCAAGAACCGGAAATTATTTTATTATTTACTTGGTTTATACACAGCAAGATTCAGCACATCGGCGGGTTTACCACTTGAAGTGTTTTGTCAAGAAGACATTTACAATAANGTTTATACACAGCAAGATTCAGCACATCGGCGGGTTTACCACTTGAAGTGTTTTGTCAAGAAGACATTTACAATAACCACAAGTACACACATAACTAACAGCTAGAACAACACTACATTTAGAATACAATGATAGGGTGGTATATTACAAAGCAAATACAATACAGCTGCCCGTAAATTTAGTCATCAGAAAGTTATGAGAATATTTTTCTTGGTCGTTTTGTATACCAATAACTCGTACTTCAATATTAACATTTAAGATAAAGTTTTTATGTTAAAAAAGTTGAAAGCTAAACCGTTATCGCAGGATTTTAAAGAAATTGCCAACATGACACAAATGTGACCTCAAGAAACAATTTAGCTGAAACAAAACTTTGTGTCAAAAAACTGTTTGAAACTAATACGAAGTCAAAACTCTCATATGTACGCTAAAAAAAACATGGCGAATGTAATTCTTCAAATAATTTTGTATTTTTTTTTACCGACTTATTATTTAAGCCTCTAAACATCCTCAAAATGTTGAGAAAAAAAAATCGTTACTTGAATTACCTAAACGCGGATTCCTAGTGTAGAAGAAACCGAGTTAAAGGAGTGGAGATATTTGGACTGCTCTTAAGGAGGCCGCCTAGCTGTGCCGCCGAACGGTCTGCAGAGCTCCAGCAGAAAACGTTTTATTAATAAAAAAAAACGCCCAACGTGTCTGAGTGAGGTCGGTCTGTTTACGAATGGTATTTCAGAAACCTTACGCGTCTGTATACGTTTTTAAATTCCTCCATTACTCTCTAAAGCATGTTTTTGTGACAGTGAAAATGACCCAAACGGGTGTTTTCATGGTCATTTTTAGGTATCAACATTTCGGTACAAAACATTAAAAAAGGAATAGGGACGTGCATCAAACCTTTATTTTTATTATTACGTCATATAATGGTAGTGTCTCGGCTGAAAGTCTCATAGAGGCGTCGAGTGTGTTCATGCGCATGTTTCGGGCGCCCCTAGCACTCCCACGCATTTAGGCCTCAGATGTGCAAAAGTCCTTCAACCAGGCGGCCATCTTAACATTCGGCTCTTGAGAGCCGATGAAGCGAGGTGAGTATGGAGCAGCGCCGGAAAGTAAGAGTGGGGGAAACGGGAGATCTCCAAGGAAACCCGCACGATTCCCACGTGTGAAAACCCCGCGGCGAGCCCGCCGGAAATCAAACCGGATTAGTCTTGGTGGGAGTCGAGCGCTCTAGCCACTGCGCCACCGCTACCCCTGCGAGTGAAAGGATAAGTTTTTACATGTTAAAATGATTTAAGCGTCTCTCGGCCACTTTTTACGATATAACTTTAAAAAAAAAAAAACCCCCATATTTGCCGTTCCACATTTCTACAAAAAATTTTGTAACATTTTTAATACCATGAAAACTGTGGGTACATTAAGATTGATGTACTCGGAAAAACACAAACTCTTATTAATTTACTTGCTCTCTTGTAGCATGGCTATTCTCTTCAGAACGTGTTTTTGTTTGAAAGCGATATTGTAAAAGGTAGCAGAGACACGCCTAAAATCGTTAAATATATTAAACCCTCTCTCACCTTTCGCTCGGCCGTTTTCGACCTAGGAAGCCGCTTGAATTACGTTGCATAAAGTTTAAAAAGCGCGTTTTTTTTTTTACGAAACTATTAAACGTGTCCACGCTATGTTTAAAGACTGTTCACGATAAAGTGAGCACTTTTGAAATCAACGTCTTAAAAAAGTCAACTGCCTCTACCTGCATATATTTTAACGGGAACACTGAGTCGCACGCGGCCAGTGGGATTCGTAACGACGGAGGGAAAGTAGTTCCGTGTCATAACGTTGAATAAAATTGTCAGGTAAACATTAGTGAATACTGAAATTATTTCTTTCGTTTCCTGTTTTCTAATGCATAAAGATACAGTGATAAGCAAATTTGTAAAATATTAACTTTTCAAATTATTCCACAGATTCACATGGCAGACGCATGAATAAAGTGATGAGGGCCATGGCAATGTCAATTTTACATATGGTGGAAGATTACACAACATGCCTACAAGTAGATCTTAAGCAGGGCTCTCTAAAGTGTTCATATTATCGTGAACAGCCTATACGTACGAGAAGATAACATACCCTAGACGAGGAAGGAATGGTACTTTTCAAGGTATCATGCATGGTAAGCATTGCTGCTTGCATCGCTTCTTTTGCCCCGTCCTGCTCGAGCGTGCGAAGGACTGTGTTAAGGGCGTTGCTGTTAACCCGAGGAGTGCGCGGAGATTTACAAAGGCGTACCACTGCGTGGGCAGCGGTAAGCCTATCGGGACTCGCGCGGTCCCATCCTTAACAGGATTGAATTTCTGGCGTTATCTCCGGAATAATGTTTTGGTCATCGCCCTAAGCTTTCTCGGCGAGACTCGGGGTGCGGGAAACTTTCTAGATCGGGCCAGCGAGACTACTTTAGCCGACGGACATCCGATCCAAGATTTTGTAAGAGTTTGGAGGATTGTGCAACCAGAAGTGCCAAGTGTGCGAAAACAGCGAAGCGACGAACCAGAAAAACTACGAGTAGTGGAGAGATTTGAGCGGCTCTTTAACATCGAGGTATTAAGAGCAGATGAAGGTGAAGTGAATATGGAGCAATGCCGGAATGCAAGGACGGGGGAAACGGGAGATCCCGAGAAAACCCGCCGACCAGCGGCATCGTCCGGCACGATTCTCACATGAGAAATTCTGGNCACGACGGACATCCGATCCAAGATTTTTTAAGAGTTTGGAGGATTGTGCAACCAGAAGTGCCAAGTGTGCGAAAACAGCGAAGCGACGAACCAGAAAAACTACGAGTAGTGGAGAGATTTGAGCGGCTCTTTAACATCGAGGTATTAAGAGCAGATGAAGGTGAAGTGAATATGGAGCAATGCCGGAATGCAAGGACGGGGGAAACGGGAGATCCCGAGAAAACCCGCCGACCAGCGGCATCGTCCGGCACGATTCTCACATGAGAAATTCTGGGAGCAACTTCGCTAGGAATCGAAGCAAGTTCGCCTACGTAAGAGGCGAGTACTCTGAACACTGCAAAACCGCGGCCCCGGTACAGTGGAGAGTGAGACTGGTTTGCGGGACTATGGAACTGGATGCGCGAATGACAGAAATTTCGAATGATGGCAATAGACAGATGGAATATGTGTAAATAATGAGTATGAATTAAATAACTATAATATAGGGACAGTGATAACGACTTAAATTAAAATTGAGATAGACATTAAATATTGCGCTCACTGAGAATAACTAGAGTAATGGCGGGGATAAGGTGGTTTAATGTTGTAAATATTAGCCGCGTGAATAGATAACAAAATCTAATTAAGTTCTTCTATTATTATTAAGAGCTCCATACTTCGCGAACTCTGATACGCCTCTGGCGTCTTGTAAACATATTATTTAGGAGATTTCCAGGAGCGTTAAAATAATCTTTTCAGACTGTTGTCTTAAAACACACTATCCGGACCCAAGCGAAACTACGACGGGAGCCTGTATTGAACTTTGATATTGCATTTCCATTAACAAAATAAAAAGTTCGCATAACGACGATAAACACTGCACAGTCAATTCAGTGTTGCGCGTAATGGCAATGTCGCACTTGATGCCAGTAGCGCCTTAACTTCCTTCGTAACGGCCATGCTACCTCGACCCCTTCACGAGGGACCACGGTGGCTGAGCGGTTAGACTGCTCGCCTTCCACTAAGGCGAACTGAGCTCAATCCCCGGCCGGGTCACTCCCGGATTTTCACAAGTGGGAATAGTGCCGGACGACGCCGCTGGTCGGCGGGTTTTCTCGGGGATCTCTCGTTTCCCTCGACCTTGCATACCAGCGCTGCTCTGTACTCACCTCGTTTTACCCTCATCAGCTCTCAAGACCTCGCGCCCAAATCAGTTCATTCACAGCATTCATCCATTCGAAATGGTTTTTAAATGAATGTTCGAGTAGCGAGAAGGCTGGTGGTGAGAATTGTCACGGCACTACCAAGTCGGCGCGCATACACAGACGTCTTCGCACGTCGCCCCGAGATGGCGAGGGAACTCACAACGCCATTAAGAAGGCATGGCGCGTAAATTAACCCTGAACACGCTAACTGAAGTTGACACCTGCCTAAAAGCCAATATGGAAAAAAACAAGAAAGGGCAATCCTATGTAACAGTCTCTGCATACTTTGTAAGCAAATATTTTAAAGGAATTATATATGTAAATTCCTGCAGCACTATATCACGCCGCATTAAAACGTTGAAATTTACTGCGTAAAAAAGTTGTTGCCCAGTAATGCATCACGCTGGAAAATATCTACTCCCATAATTAGCGGAAAATATTTACTAAGATTGCAGTTTCTTTGTTTTCAAGTATTCGCTACAAAAAAACGGTAGATATTTTATTAAAATGTTTAGTGCTTTCTTATTTACCATGCCTTCTTAAAGTAGAACTGAAGTGGCTTCCTATGGAGCATTACCCCCAACTGTACAACGTGCAGAACTCATTAAAAAGTAGTATACTGTATTCACGTGTTTGGTTGTTTCCTAAGTATGTCATATATCACATGCGTCCTATGCTTCCTTTAACATAAAAGGCTCTTATTTTTGATTAAATTGAACTTTTACGCTTTTTTTATTTACAAATATAATATTTCGTTTATAATTCATATGAATAAAATAGAGATGCTGATAATGTCTAGTAAGAAATAGTTCTCATGCAAAATATTATTAAACTGGGTGAGCACGAATGCGGTGCATTGTCCCGTTGGTGTAATTTTCTAGAATTGATTAAGCATTATTTTGTATAGGGCGGAGGAATATCCTGAAAGTATAACTTTTGCTGGGATTCAGAAAAGTTCGAAGTATCTGTGAATATACTATACACACAGTAACAAAATTGCCGAAAAAAAAATTACGCTTTCATCTATACATATAAAACTAAACGTCTTTCTGTCTGTCTGTGCGCTTATCACTCGAGAACCACTTATCCGATTTACGTGTTTGTTTTTATTTCATGGCTATGTTCTCTGGCCAGGTTTTAGTATATATTTTGTTACGTAAAATAACATAAGGAATAAGCAGTGACAATAGTGAATCAAGCTGGAAAAAAAATTTGCCGCCAGTTTGCAATACGCGGTCTAAACCAATTCCCGCCTATACTTTAAGAGATATCAAAAGTTTTGTGAAAAAGTAATTTTTCGCGAGTCGGTTGACCGTACACGGACGTGGAGAGCCAAGGCGGTGGCGTGAGAAAGCATTTGGATTGGGGGGGATTTATTTTTAAAAAAACCTAAACAATAATTCTGTAGTCCACGCGAGCGTAGCCGCCGGCACAGTTAGTGTAGTATATGAAAGAAGAATAGGTACATTTGGTAACACTGTAAAATGTTTTGATATAATTAACTTACTTAAATGTTTTAAAAAATAATAATAATCTATTTTTTATGAAAATATAAAGATGCTGGATGCTTCAGAAAATAAAATTTCAAGAAAACCTTTAAGTAGAACAATCTTAATCATTAGTATAGTTGTATGAAATAATAGTACCGATTGTCTGTAGCACTAATGTTTATTAAATATTTTTAATAATTCATTTTCATGTACATTTATTTTTGTTATAAAAATGACAACTTTCGTGTCTGAAATGAATAAACATAAAATCAACTACTAAATATAATTGTGAACATTATTACTGATTTATTATTTCATAACAACCAGAATAATTATTATGATAGACTTGCTTGATTAAAAGTTTTTTTTTTTGCAAACTGTGCTTCCTGCTGTATCTAAAATTAAAATACCCTCAAAATTTGTTTAAAATTGGATTATTTTTAATTTTTTTAAAACAATCAAATACACAAATTGTAGATAAATATTTCACAGTGTTAGAAAATATACGCGTCCCTCTAAAATATGTAACGTAAATAGTACTTTTATGACAATTTTTTTTGGTGTGTATGCTACTTTAAAGGAGTTCTGCACGTTATACAGTCGGGTGCAGTGTTCCATTGAAATCCTCTCCTAAAGGCTATCCACGGTAAAGCGAGCACTTTTGAAATAACCTTTGAAAAATGTTACTACCTCTATTTGCATATATTTTAACGAGCGCACTGGGTAGCGTGCGCCAGTTAAGTTGGTAACGACGGAAGGGAAGTAGTTCCGTCCTTTAACGTTGAATTAAAGTTTTAGGTGAACGTTTGTGAATCTTGGAAATATTTTATTTGCGTTATTCTTTTTTATGGATGTCGGTGTAAGAATAATCAAATTTATACAATATGTACTTGCCCATGTAAGAATAATCAAATTTATACAATATTTACTTGCCCAATAATTTTGCAGTTTCACTTGACCGACGCATGAAGAAAGTGACAAAGCCCATGATAATGTTAATTTTACATATGGCGGAAGAATACACAATGTGCATAAAGTAGATATTAAGCAGGGATTCCGAAAGTGCTCAGTTTACCTAAATGATCGTGCGGCCGCCTAGCCATACAACCAGCCAACAGTGCGTCCGAACCATCCACAGCTAGTTGCAGGAAGTGCGAAGAAAGGCCCAATAAACGATCCTCTTGTTTCCACTGGCGGCAGTAGGCTGTGCTAATACAGGGCAGGCAGGTTCGCTCGCCTTCTCTTACTGTTCACACTACAAATGTAACAGACATCAATATACCGTGGCAAGACGTACAAAGAATAGTTAAAACTTTTCAGCAAACGAAATCAAACTTATATGAGAATGTAGGGTTGAATGGCCCGCCTATCTGGAGCTGTTCTTCCACGTTTGAGTCCGCGAAGCGCGGGAGCGATAAGGGTGACGCTGCCACGCACATCAAGCGTGCTATCGACGCTACACTCAAGGCTCTGAACTGGCGTATGATGTTCTCGTCGTGCTGCGTGTGCCTATGGGACTTGACGCGGTGACCGTATCATTTTATTGGTGGCAAGTCTGCAGCAAAGTTCAAAGTAGGGCACTATACTAGTTTCACAGGCATTTACCCAGGATATTCAAAGCTATTAAAATAATGTTCTTGTAAACGTTGAAAAGCTCCAAAATACCTAGTTTGCAATACGTAAGATCTGTTAAAGGTGGTTTTCCACCCTAGTCTGAAGTGATATTACTTTCCTGTGCAAACAGACTGTACACACGTAAAATAGTGTTTGTTTTAAAAACGTGCATTACAAACACACTGTCACCCAGTTCACGCACCAGGTAGAGAGGCGCAGTAATGACAATTTACAGCAGAGTACGTACTTGTCCGGCTCGGCTCGGCACCGGTCGTCTCGGAGCGGAACAGGCCAACGTCCACGAACTTGATAAAATCGGACCACATAGTCCTCTTCCAGTCCCTGCACGTCAGTTGGTAGCTCACGACACAAGTAGACTGGTATATAAAAATGAGTGGTTCTTCTGACGAAGACATTATGATTGCAGTTGCATGTTATGATGTACAGAAACAATTGCCAAAATTTCAAATTCATGATATATTTGTATATTTGTACCTTCAGTGATATGATAATATACAAGTACGCATCGTAACGACGTAGTACTAAAATATATTGTTTTTTAGTTATATTAACATTGAATATACTTATAATACATACTAGAAGTTTGTTATTACAGTTTTTATTAAACAAGGATATTCATGTAGTGATATACGTACGTGTTCCGAAAACATGTGACCAAACTGAGCCAGGGGATTGCTGACGTGAAAAGAAGAAATTTGAAATCTGACACCCATGGTCTATCTCAAAGAATAAGGGCTCTAGAAGCCCTTAAAGGCGGGGTCCGAAAAGGATATAATGTGGGATATTATTTTAAGTACTTACGTTACAGAAACAAAATTTGGTATACGAATTAATTAAACCACGATCCAAGGATAAAATTAAGATATTGAACGTCGTACTAACTCCCATCATGTCAAAAGTAGTAGTGTGCATCCTGTTATTGCATACAACTTTTTTACCTTGAGGTAAAATTGACGTTTGATGCCATCGTATTAAGCAGGACATCTTAATTAGCCAAAAAGACACACTAGTTGCAACTCTCTAGGGCCAACCGTTTACGTGTAAATCACACACAAAGGTTTCAGTTGTAGCGAAACTGTGACCTGGTGGTTAGGCAACACGTCATACACCCGGAAATAAAACTCATGCTGGCTGTAAAACGACGTCGCACGCTGAATAATTATCGCCAAGAACCAACAGGCAGCAAACAAATTGCAATTAGTAAATGCGCTACACCGACGTTTCGTTGTGTTTGGTGGTACCTTATGAAACAAGGGGTTAGAAACGAAGACAAAACGTTACTGTGCACTGCCTAACTCTGGTCGTTCTGCAGATGCTGTAACCACATGTGTTAGCAGGTAGTCGAGATGTGAGAATGAATTAGTCTTGATTTGATATGATAAGAAGAGTGGGAATAATACATTATGGTGCGAGCAGTGAGAATCTGTAATAATGCCTTTAATAAATTTGGTTAGTCACAATGTGTTAAAAGATTTTGCATGTGTGGTGGTTGGAATGGGCACAGATGGCACTAATTGTAAGCACAACAAAACAGACACTGCAACTTCTTATTGGAAAACAACTTCATACTAGCAACTGTTAGAAATGCGCATCTCCAACCCCAATTAGAGTAGGTGTAGCGGTGCATTAGAGACTGGCGTACCCTTTCAAAGACACCTGCGGGCTGATTACGAACATCACATATCGCAAGATTTGGTTCGCCGAGAAGCGATTTTGTCGGCCTATAACGCACTCCGAAGCGATCTGATTACGAACATATTGTGTTTCGTTATTGTACAGCAAATATCGGAGTTTGATGATGCCGCAGGCAAAAATCTCGAGGAGAGGCATCATTAGCTGACTGTAGTACTAGCACCTTTTGCACACTGTACGGTTGCAGCAGCTATTAATGTAGTACACGCCATACTGTCGCATTCGATGCAAACATTGCACGTTTTCCTATGCACTCTACAAGACTGCATCTTCAAACCGTGGGGTTCGAACGCTTCTCTGTTGACCTGGTCCACGTCGCCTCCAAACTGTGCCCATTTCTCGTAGTCACTGTGACGTTTCCGAACGTATGACTGTTAGGCTGACGTTGTGCAGGATATTGTAGGCTGTACAAACGTGCAGCTTCCCTTCCGTTTCCTCTCGGCACTCCACATACGAACACCATATCAGTCATCTCCGAATTAGTGTAAGATGCCAGTAGTATGAATTTGTAGGTTCGAGGACCATGGTATCTGGTAGAGACCCAGAAGACAGACCTTTTTGACCACCATCCGCCAGGTACTTTATCCTCTGTCATTCCATGCAACCATCTTATTTCTAGAGTCTTCTAGTTCATGCTCCGTCATTCCTTCACATGGTATCTGGCAGATGATCTGAGGACTAGCCACCATCTTCATTCCATGCCGCCATCTTGTTCTACAATTTTTCCAGTTCATGCTCTGTCACGAGACGAATGAGGACAAAATTAGCGTTCCGAGCCTTGATTCGGTCTTTTATAGACGAGGGTCGCGTATTTATACATACAGAATCAAGTTACTTTCATAATATGGCTGGGTGAGGCGCAAGTATTCTTAGTCTAGAAATTCACTGTGCAGGCAATACAGAGCTGCTATTGGCCAGCCATGCTTGCCTTCAACTGTGAGGCCTGCGGATGTTTTATAACTCGCATTTCAGTAGCATTGTGACCTGAATCAATGGCGACAGGATGTCTTAGACAGATATATTTTTATTTCTTCATGCTGCCTTGTAACTGAAAAGTAGGGGGTCTGTACTATGCCAAGCAATGCATGAAACAGAAAAATTACACGGAACTTACTTGAAACAACTACATGGAAATCAGTTTTATTCTAAACAAATTATTTTTCTTTTAGCTTGTTATAAGCTATAATTTTGTTTAATATGATTTCTTTTGGGTTAATAGTTTAATATCCTTCGAGTATTTTCATTTTAATTTCGGCTTCTGTTTCAAATACACTTTACAAGTAAAAGTTTTTGAATTCTTAAACACACTTATGTTTTTTCTTTATCTGAATATTAACGTACAAACCATTTTGCTGTGATATACCAAGAACTATATGAAAGAGAAATAAAACTATTTATATGTTTAAAACATTTTGTATGTAAAATAACTATTCTGATAAAATATATTCTGTTTTCTTTCAAAGTGTTGTGAAAACAAGCTTATATACTAGTTACTTTTTATATCAAATATAATATGTTTTCTTTTGAAGTGTCACAAACACATGCTTATATGCTAGTTATATATTTTTTTATATAATTCGCGTAAAGTTATTTTATTTTTGACTTCCATTTTAAGACATACATAATAGTTAAATGTCATCATACATACTTCTTTTTTTTTTTTTTTTTTTTTCTTTTCTGAATATTTAAGTACTATTACATTTTTGTATGTATGTGTTTCTGTGTAACACTTTTGCTACTAACTTGTTTCAGAACAGTAAAATAATAGTATTTTATACGTTTTCTCTAAATATTAATGTTTACAACTATATCTTTATATATCATATATATTTTTTTGTTTATATAAAGAGTTAAGCAATTTTTTTGGACACAAGGGATTTTTTTGGGAATAAAACATTATATAATTTTTTTACATATATATTTATTCGGGTATAAATTACATTAACATATTTAAAATCCCCCCCCCCTACTTCTTTACTATAGCTTCCTTCCATGCACACAATTGCAATTTTTTTTGTGTATGAGATATACAGCAAGACATAAATAAAAATATTACTTTAATAGGAAAATACAGCATGAAATTTTCTCCACACGCAGGACAATTTTGACATTTTTTCCCCTATCATAAAATATTTTTTCAACTTTCGATGAAAACAGAGTAAAAAGTATTTTTTTTAGACAACAAACTTACAAATTTTATTTTAAAATATTTGCTTATATAATTCATTACTAACTCTTTTCTCCTCTTAAAGTGTGTCTAATACATCTTTAAATATTTGTCTCAAAACATCTTTCACGCATGTTATCAGTACTGGCGAGTGGTGCGAATTTATGGAACGATTGTGAAAGATTGATGGATTGATGTACAAGAAGAGCACAGGAAATAAAGACTATTTATCGCCCTCGTACATTCCAAGTCTTAAAGCCCTAGCACTATTGGTATTTCAATAAATGCTAGGTATGCCTATAAAATTGATGGCAGATACTGATCGATACCATGATTATAACATGACTTGGGCAGGCGGTTGCTACTCGTATGAAGACCTTGGTTTGGTCACATAAACATATATTAAAATAATAATTCTGAGTAGCATACTTATAACTACATAATAGTCGAGACAATGAATAATTTACATATTCTGGCATCATATAATACTTAGACTTCAAGAGAGGAGACTGCAAATGTAGTAACTGAATGAGGTTTTTTTTTGCATGTTTCCGTAATTAAGTACAATTTCAGTATAAATAAAAAATTAATAAATAATTTTTAGTAAAAAAATTATTTTTTTAAATATAATAATAAATACAGATTTTTGATTTGACATACCCTATGCCTATTAAACCAATATAACCACCACTGTTCTGCCCTCGAAAAGCGCCCCACCCAAAACTTTGGCGAGACCAGTCGTATACTGGACATGGAGCTGTGGGAATGTACAGAAATACAAGTTTTGAAATAAATTCTAAATACTTAAAATTTTTTGTTATTATTTATACATTTTTAAAGTTTTTGGGATTTTTTGGAATGTTTTGGGTTTAAGGTCATTCAAGGTCGTGGGTTCAAGGTCAAAGTCACAGAAAAGGTCACCTGGATCCAACATGGCTGACAATATGTACATTGATCGACCTGACGAGGGCCGGTAGTGTCGGGAGCTTAGTCGATCCACCTGTCATCGAACCCCGAACCTCTTACATGTATATCTTTAAATAACGTTTTTTTTTCTTCAATTTTTAATTTTTCTTGATTTTTTATGTTTGGGTTTTGGGAAGAGGGTGAGGCGAGAGTGGTGGCATGAGTGTGAGGTTAATGTGATATTTTCTTCAATTTTTAGAATAATTTTTTTTTCGATAATTTACGAATTTTTGTGACGGTGAATTTTGGTGAAGGGGTGGGTGGGTAGTTGGTTGGTTAGGGTGATGGGCGAGTGTAATGTTAACTTTACATTTTACACAATTTTTCAAATTTTTTCGATTTTTTTAAAATTTTATAAGAATTGCCAGAATGTGTGGTGTGGAGTAGTTAGGGGATGGTGATGGTGGGGTGAGCAACATAAGGGCGTCTAATGTTATGATTTTAAAGTTTATTTTTATTATATTTTGTGACTTT
>NQII01000846.1:60597-95313 GCA_002778355.1 Clitarchus hookeri | reverse complement strand
TGGGTGGGGGGTGGTGGCCTACAAGTATTAAGCAAACCCCCCAAATCTTTCAAATGGATCGAAAATTGGCTTTCGGGGCTTCCAGTCAGTCACATTGAGAAGCAAGAACTTTTTTTCACAAAGTTTTGGAAAGATGGAAAATTTTGAGGGAAATTCTAGGAATTTGGGTAAAATAATTGATTTCGGAAGTGATTTTTGGGGTAAAACAGAACATTTTAAGTGAAAAACTGAAAATTCCAAGATAGCGGCGGATCCACAAATCCGCAGTCTACAGCACTTGTCCTCGGATCGGCATAATTTATCAACTGCTCACCACCGTACGATGAGCACATTGAAGCGTGGACAAGCAAAATAATTCTCACATACATTGCAAGTGTACTTAATGTTTGTATACCGCAATTTTAATTTTTTCAGTGATGGACAATCATAATCAGTTTGCAGGTCGTAAATTTTTATGTTAGCACTGCAGTAAATACTTGGAAATCTCTTTTGTTCTGGGCTTGTTACGAACACTACTCCATCCATCTCAACAGACAACATGTCGGTGAGTGTGCTGCATGTTTTTTCATATTCCATGTCACCATCTTGCGATGTAAGACCATGATAGTTAGTGATTTGTGAACCACCGGTTCGTGACTTTACTCTTGTTGTCGAGCAGCTGCCAAGCAAACGGCGGTAAGAATTTGCAGGAACTTGAGCTTTCATTCATATATGCAATACATATTTCTTTGATGATGAATCCGAGATGAGATGTGAACACCTGCACGTTAGCGAACATGTTGACAGGCAATGTGTTGTTGAAAGGATTTTCACACACACACATCNTGTGTTGTTGAAAGGATTTTCACACACACACATCAGTACTTTAACGATTTTGTCACGTACATTGCATGTGATCAGGCGGTCATGAATTATCAAGGCATATGCACAAGTGTTGTATGGAAAATTCTCTGCTAACACCATTTCCATGCGACAGTCAACTACTCCTGTGTTCACTCTGTTGTCTTGTTTGCTCACATAGAAAACTAGGAGAGGTGCGGTGCTCATACATTCACTCGGTTCTAGCATTGAGGATGGTGTTTGTCCATAGTAGCTTTTCTGGAATTCTGCAAACATTTGATATGGCATCATAGAAGTACCGATCGTAAAATCTAAATTTAAATCTCCATAGGGAAAATTATGAGAGTTGAGAAATGTTTTAACATTATTTACTTTCAACTGGTCGACTTTCAATCGATTTGCACTGACGACATTTACTATGATATAGCGAGGCTTCTCGCTTACAAAACTAGACCTAACATTCCAATTAACACTGATAGAGCGCGGCACACTCAGGTAAGTATCCAAACTCCATGTTCGGAAGGCAATATCGACGTTTCGTCCCTTCTCGGCGTATTTCAAAAACTTTACACGCTCCGACATTTTTAATTGCACATGAGGTAGCATCCATTCGATGGTCTGTATCGACAGTGTCGTGGCTTCTGGTCAAACAGCAACATCCTAGATCGCAATCGTTTGCTTGTTGGC
Source organism: Clitarchus hookeri (assembly GCA_002778355.1). NCBI lineage: Eukaryota > Metazoa > Arthropoda > Insecta > Phasmatodea > Phasmatidae > Clitarchus > Clitarchus hookeri. The sequence goes on along the minus strand of NQII01000846.1, from coordinate 93,786 downwards.
TAAGATAATAACCAATTCCTGTTTGGAACTAATAATTACATGAGTATAATCCTCTGCGAAAACCTAACAGCACGGTTAATGGGACACATACTTCAATTTTTCACCATCATAAACTGGTAGTTTATAGTCTGCTTCGACTCTCCAGCCAGTCATTTTCGCTGCAGGTAGTTGGTTGTATATAAGAGACAGGTAGTTAGTTCTTTATAACAGCCGTAATTCCAACATCCCTTGTCAAATCCCCTTCAACACCCCCCAATTCCTAATAACTTCTGTTAGTCATGTGCAGTATACCATTTGTGATGATTAGGTTGTTACAGGCACTACGTCCTCTTCCTCAGTAATCGCTCCACAGAACCTCATACACTGGAGAGCAACAAAAAAAAAACTGGTATAGACGTGCGTATGCAAATAACAGATGTATGGAACCAATCAGAGTAACGCNACCTATATAAGACAACAAGCGTCTGGAAAAGTGGCTAGATCGGTTACTGCTGCTACAATGGCAGGTTATCAAGATTTAAGTGAGTTTAAACCTGGTGTTATAGTCGGCGCACGAGAGATGGGGCATAGCATCTCCGAGGCAGCGATAACATTTGGATTTTCACGTACGACCATTTCACGAGTGTACTGTGAATATCGGGAATCCGGTAAAACATCAAATCTTCGACATCCCTGCGGCCGGGAAGATATCGTGAACGAACGGGACAAACGACGACTGACGAGAATCATTAAACGTGACAGACGTGCAACCCTTTCTCAAATTTGCGTAGATTTCAATGCTGGGGCATCAACAAGTGCCAGTGTGCGAACTATTCAACTGACCATCATTGAAATGGGCTTTCGGAGCCGAAAGACCACTCGTGCACTGTTGTTGACTGCGCGACACGTCGAGAGTTGCTACCGAGTGGCTCCAGGAACTCTCTTCTGACTTTAGACACTTCCATTGGCCACCTAAATNCAGTACTTTAACGATTTTGTCACGTACATTGCATGTGATCAGGCGGTCATGAATTATCAAGGCATATGCACAAGTGCCGCAAGACGACATGGCATGGACTCGACTAATGTCTGAAGGTATGCAGGAGGCAATTCACACCACGTATCNCCTCCTGCATACCTTCAGACATTAGTCGAGTCCATGCCACGTCGTCTTGCGGCACTTCTGCGTGCTCGCGGTGGCCGTACACGATATTCGGCAGGTGTACTAGTTTTTTTGGCTCTTCAGTGTATATGAATTACATGGTATTGTATAAATGTCCTGGTTTTGCACTGGGATTCGAACCTCTGATGACGATGCATACGGTCTCGGCAGATACTGTGAATAAGAGTGAAATTCAGTTTTTGTAATAGAATCTTCGTAGCTGATGGGTTCTTCAATGTTAAGTATTTCTGCGTCCATTTTTTCAGATTTCGAACCCAAGACTTTCGAGTAAGTGTATGTTTTCGCGTGTTAACACACTAACTGCTCGCAGCGTACGGACCTTTGACGTGTTACCTCTGCCAGTTTTTATAATATTTTTCCTTTTAAAATTCAGTCCCATCTTTCTTCAAATGTAAACATAAAGTTATTTCTTCTTCACAGAAATTAATTGAACTGTCTTATTTGTCGACTACTAGAACAACAATATCTTGCACTCTCTTAGTTGCAACTGGAGCATAAATGAGTTTTTTAGGCACTTCAATGGCCTTGAATCCTGGAGGTACAAGAGCGGAAAACTCATGTGGCGTGTGGCTTGGCTGACCATTCTGGTATGAACTCCTACCCAGATTACAATTTATCCTTATAACATTTACAGGCAAAATATTTACCTGCAGGGATGATTCATGCACTTTACCTGCCTCGTACATTTAATTTCGAAACCTAGCATGGAAACTAGTGTATCGTGTTTTGTGAAATCAATGTTTGCACTGCATATAATTTCACTCTTCAAAGTATTGGGGTTGCCTCGAAGAAGCAACGTTATATCTGGTTGTAGAGAGCATTTCAAGAATGTAGAAATGTCTTCTACCTCGTAGAAACCGATTGGTAAACACACTTCGCTTGAGGCTCCATTGTCTGCTCGAACATAACGGAACATACAGTTGGAGAAGTCCACATTTGGGACTGAAAAATATGTCTGGAAATCGATTAGCACTAGAGACCAGGAACCATCTCATTTAAATGCGGGGAAATGCGTGGAGCGAATCTCCGAGCTCTTGCCCGATGTGACCAGAGTTTATACACGACGACACAAGAATGTTATCTCTAAACCTTTAAAAGAAATCACATTATTCGCTTAGGAAGCGAATGCACAAGTGTCCACAATTCCACTCACTCGGCAGCTGCTTGGCATTGTAATTATAAGTCAGTTTCACCCAGAGCAAATATTCTCTCAACTCGCGGTGGACATAAGTTTCTAAAGCTATCGAAATACTCGGTTCTATTTCCACTTTTTTTGTATGCAACCCAGTGCATGCCTGGACCTCTGATATCTAAATTTATGACTGCCGACTCATTATGTTTAGGGTTCCGTGGCAGTCCATCAAGCATGTATATGACCCAGAAATGTGATATTCTTAACTTGGAGGCAAATTTTTTAATGTTTATGTTCGTAAGGGGGTGTTTAGGCAATGACTTCAAGATCGCCTTTTTGTCCCTTTCGTTCAACTTAACTTTTCCTTTTTTGGCCTCCACCGACTATCGTACATGGTCTCAAGTACAAACCTTGGCCTTTTTTTTTTTTTTTTTNTTTTTTTTTTTTTTAACCGATTGCGAGCGACTCTAGCTTTCGGTTGTGTCGAATTGCTTCGGCCAAATACTTACCGTGTTATTTAGCACTGTTTGCTGTCCTGGCTATACCACATGCATCTCCGATGAGACCTCCAAGAGCTCCCAGTGCAGGCAGAACGAATGGTAGAAAACCTCCATTTTTCTTCCTCCCAAACTCCCCAAGCAGCTAGACATTTACCAAACTTGGACTGAGGTGATTTTACAAGCATGCCTGTCGCTCAAGTTGTTACTACTCACATAAGCAATATCGTGGTCTTTACATGCCTGGTCCAAAGTGTTAATACCTCTATCACCACGCGCAAGTCTTTTTGCAACCTTCGTACCAGGCCCACAGTACTTGTAACCGGGAATGTGCAGCTGGAATGGAAGTTTGTTTATAAGCGTATTTACAAGTCCACTTTTGGTCTTGCCTCTACGAAGCAACACAACAGACTGACCACCAACATACTAGACAGCTCCTTTATACATTTTTGGAGAGTGTTCGACCACTTCCCAGACTTTGTGATGGCCTCTCACACTGACTAATATGGTCACTGTATAAGAACCAACACTTTTGCATGTTTTCTATATCATTCGAATGGAGATTGTCAAGCAGGACACTAGTCCCCCAGTGTATATCAACGCTGAAGATAAAACTACTTTCCACGAATCACGTCATGGACCTCTATTGCCAAATACCATATTGTGTCCTATTTGTGGAGCATCTAATTGTGGCAAAACATGCATGCTTCTGAGTTTACTGGAATAGTCCAATAGTCACCGGTTCGAGGGTATGTACATATACTCGAAATCGCTTCAAAAACCAAAGTACAAGCGACTTACTCGGATTCTAGAATCTGTGGATGGTGTACAGTATTTTCCATGAAGCGATAATGAGGATGTAATTCCTCCCGATAAGACTAAACCAAACTCTTTGTTTGTTTTCGATGATGTGGCATGTGACAAGCAGACCTGTATGCAGGAATATGTCAGTATGGGCAGCCATGCATTGGTGGATTGTTTTACCTCCGTCAAACTTATTCTCGCATACCGAAACAGTTACTTCGCGATAATGCAATTGCGCTAGTTTTATTTTCAGATGGACGAAATGAATATACCCTATACGTATTCCGACCATGTAAATACATGCCTTTCGAAAAGTTTATTGACACGTGCGCTTGTTGTTGGAGTGGGCCGTACATATTCATTGTGATAGTAAAAGACTTTCCTCTACTTAAAGGAAGGTACTATCGAGGTTTTGAACAGTTCATAATCATTCACCTGTAAGAGATGGCATATACCATATCTAAATTCGGACATGATTGTCTGAAACGACGGCGAGATAGCTGCCTGTGCAGATGGAAGACTGTCACTGCAGCAATGGCGGGAAGCGACTTAAGAATATGGGTGAACCGAAACATGGAGGTGATGCTGTTAATGTTGTACATTAAATCAGTTAATTCAGAAACTTTAAAGACATTGGCAGTAATGCATACAATATATGATAAAATAGAAGCTGTACTACTTATTTTGACTGAAGGCTTAAGCAAACTCTCTATGTTAGAAACAAAAATTAATGCTGTAGAAGAAAGAATAACCAGCAAGATTATTACTGATTTGACTGCCATGAATTATGATTAGAAAGTATGGAAACACTGTAGTCATATCCGAGATGATATTTTACAGCACATGACAAAATTAGTAGACAATATCAAAAACATCAAGCTGATTTCCATACATCCTGCTGCTACTCCTACGTCTAGTGCACCTCGGCCTATAGCAGCATTTCATCCAAAACTGCTCCCATTACTATTTTATATTTAGTACAATGGCGGACACTGCTGAAGAATTACGCCACATTATAGAAAATGTGTGGAAAATATTTGTTGTACAAGCGAGCTCGTTTGGAATGTGAAATGGTTTTGGAGGATGCATTCAAACCGTTCACATCTCGACTTGATAATATGCAACCTGTAGTTTCACCTGTGGCATTGACGAAAGAACTTGACGAAGCCATACAGCAGCCAAGATGGAAACAAAAGGGTAAACATTGGCAGTTTTGAAGCGTAAAAAGATCGAGCTAATACTCGAAATGTATATGCTTATGGTACCTAGCAATGTATTCGCCTTGGTTCAATGATAGAACATACGGAGCTTACAAACGAAATAAAAAATTGATTTAGGGAAACAAGAGGTGATTGTTCCGTATTGCGTACTCTTATGGTAAAACAATAGGAAACCCGCGAGTGCAGTATCGAGTATCCATTAAAATTATTTACTTTACAAGTCAGTGTACTATTGCGTATCCGGCCGAATTCCGTTTAACGTATCCAAGTTCAAGTCAATTGTTTCGTTTAGCGTATCCAAATGTGGTTTAACTTAAAAAACTGAAAGTTTTCAATTAGGAAAATGCACAATGGTGTGTGCGGAGTGTAAAATCACCATGTTGAACACTCGGAAATTGATTTATTTCTCACCGGATGTAAAAACATTCCTTGTCGAGCATGATATCCTTAAACCGCCAATACAGTGTGGACGATGCACAAAAGGCGAAGCCAAGCTCGTGGACAATCGAGGTTTGTTTTACTGGTGTCGACAGCGCATGGAGAATGGCACAAAATGTAATTTTAAAGTGTCGGCAAGACAGGGCAGTTTCGTGGGAGATTCAAATTTGTCGCCGGGCAAGATTATCGAGTTGTGTTTATTGTGGTGCCTGATCAAGTATCCCCAACAGCAGACTATAGTAAACGAACTTCAGTGCTCGGGCAAGACAGTCGTCGCCTGGTCGAATTTCTGCCTAATATCGTGCAGGGGCCCCCCGAACACGCAGAAGTGCCGCAAGACGACATGGCATGGACTCGACTAATGTCTGAAGGTATGCAGGAGGCAATTCANACTATAGTAAACGAACTTCAGTGCTCGGGCAAGACAGTCGTCGCCTGGTCGAATTTCTGCCTAATATCGTGCAGGGGCCCCCCGAACACGCAGAAGTGCCGCAAGACGACATGGCATGGACTCGACTAATGTCTGAAGGTATGCAGGAGGCAATTCACACCACGTATCCTGCAGGGCAGTCCACAAATCCATAAGAGTGCGAGGCGGTAGAGACCTCTTCTGAACAGCATGTCGCAAGGCACCCCAGATATGCTCAATAATGTTCATGTCTGGTGATTTAGGTGGCCAATGGAAGTGTCTGAAGTCATAAGTGTTCCTGGAGCCACTCGGTATCAACTCTCGACGTGTGGGGTGTCGCATTGTCCAGCTGGAATTGTCCACATCCGTCGGAATGCACATTGGACATGAATTGGTGCAGATGATCGGATAGGATGCTTACGTAACTTTCACCTGTCAGAGTCGTTTCTAGAAGTATCAGGGGTCCCATTTCACGCCAACTCCACACGCCCCATAACATGACAAGACCTCCACCAGCTTGAACAGTCCCCTGTTGACATGTAGGGTCCATGGATTAATGAGGATGTCTTCATACCCGTACACGTCCATCCACCCGATACAATTGAAAACGAGACTCGTCAGACCAGGCAACGTGTTTCCAGTCAANCCGATACAATTGAAAACGAGACTCGTCAGACCAGGCAACGTGTTTCCAGTCAACAACAGTCCAATGGCGGTGTTGGTGGGCCCATGCGAGGCGTAAAGCTTTGTGTCGTGCAGTCAACAACGGTACACGAGTGGGCCTTCGGCTCCGAAAGCCCATATCAATGATGGTCCTTTGAATAGTTCGCACGCTGGCACTTGTTGATGCCCCAGCATTGAAATCTGCGCCAATTTGAGAAAGGGTTGCACGCCTGTCACGTTTAATGATTCTCGTCAGTCGTCGTTTGTCCTGTTCGTTCACGATCTTTTTCCGGCCTCAGCGATGTCGGAAGATTTGATGTTTTACCGGATTCCCGATACACTCGTGAAATGGTCGTATGCGAAAATCCAAATGTTATCGCTACCTCGGAGATGCTATGTCCCATCTCTCAGGCGCCGACTATAACACCACATTCAAACTCACTTAAATCTTGATAACCTGCCATTGTAGCAGCAGTAACCGATCTAGCAACTTTGCCAGACGCTTGTTGTCTTATATAGGCGCTGCCGACCGAATCGCGTTACTCCGATTGGTTCCATACATCTGTTATTTGCATATGCACGCCTATACCAGTTTTTTTTGGCTGTCCAGTGTATGATCTAACATAATTATTAAGGGGGAGACACGTCCTTAAAAACTGGGAATTTAAATAAGTTTTCCCCAATATTTCAGAAACTACGTGAGACGATACAATACATTTATGAATATTGTAGTCTGATTTAACACGTAGGCCGTGGGTGTTTATCGCTTGTTGTCACAGGCCAATACTCTTCATGAATTTGTTGTTTCACCTCACGCAGTTTCTGACATTTTGTAAATATTCTAGATTCCCAATATTTAAGGGCTCGTTTCTCCATTGAGTGCTCCGCCTGTATGCAGTTTTTTTACACATTCATCTCGAAACGCGCGAGCTCCTCAGCCGAATCTTGCTCACTCACCACTTTGCACCATCGCCTCAAAGTACGAGCAAGGCGTTCAACTGGCGTGCAGTATTTCCGTTGCTGACTGGCCTGAACGTGACTTTAAGCAGTGGCCGTATTTTTTTTTACAGTACATTTTAAAAGTATGATCAGTGTCTAACGCTAAACTCTAAAATTCTGTTAAGAAAATTAATTAGTTAAAACTGATTCTGGAAAAGCTCTTTTCCGTCACATCCGCGCAAAAAAAAAATCTTGAAATTTAAACGAGAACACGATTATCGTTATTGAGCATGGAGCGATTCTTAAATGTATTTATTAATACTACAAATTTTTCAACCGTTTTTAAATAACGTTTTCTACCAATCTCCCCAACGCACTTCATGTGCCAGTTAGACGGAGCCCTTAATAATCACATTAGGCCATAGGTCGTACTATACTTTCCATATGAATAATTCCACAAAGTTTGAACTCATGATCATACTGTACGTACGTACGTATGTATGTATTTATTTTTACAATTTTCTCAAAACTCGGTAGGCTGAACGAGGTTCGTTAAGGATGAAGGTCTTTTATTTACAATAACTACAAAAAAAATTCTCTCGACCCAAATCCTCACAATAAATTAATATCACATGCTGTTTACAATTAATGAATTAAATCACAACAATTTGCAATAACCTCCAAGAAATTAATGTAATTAAATAATTAAAAATTAGTCCCAATAAAGAGCGAATAAAAAAATATTAAATTATTTTATAAATTACGTTCATAATTGACAGTTCCAATATTTAAAATAAAATCTGTATCACATGTTCATTCAGTCACACCTCAGTTTAGTCCAGGTCCCACCAGTCCGCAATGTTCTAGTTCTCCGAGCGCCCTCAAACACGGTAGCCTTCACTCGTCGGGTTTCACGCTCTCTCGTTCATTCACACCACAAATATCTCGACCGCCATCGTCTCGCAATTTCCCGTCGTCGTCCGTCCTCTTCGCCTGTGTCCCTCGTCGACCTCGTCCGGTACTGCATTCAGCCAGAAGACTTCTAGCAAGACTGCCAACCCTGGGGCCGCTGCAATATTATACAGTCGTAGGCTATCACCCAGAAATTTCTCCAAATGCCGCGTTGCGCCGAGGGTCATAATTCCCAGAATATTTTTGCGTATCATTTAAAGTCGTTGCCTTCTCTAGCAGGGAGGAGGAGAGGCTGTGAGGCGAGTCAGGTCACCGCCACTGTCAATCATCTCCCCCGGGCGGGCGACGGGACAACGAACGGGTCTGCTTGGAGGAGGGGACGGTCGAGGTGGGTCACCCAAACAGAACCGGACAGCGCATGGAGCTTGTCGCGTCAGTGCATTCCACTATGTATGTATATAATGTCCGCAACGTTTGCAGATCACGAAATACTGTTTTTACTAAATGATAGTACGTACAGCGCGAGTAAATTTGCCACTTAGCTACTATTAGTAACACATGTATGGCCAGAGAAATTGAACCATATAAGATTTGTTAACAGATAACGTACAATTATTTCAACGGCATCTGGAAGTACTTGCAAAAAGGAGTTCAGTGATATAGCATTTGCAATGGAAAGTATTGCAGAAATGCCAAAAAAATAATGTGCAAACATGATTAAGTTAGGTGGGCCGGTAGCATGGGGCAGTGGACTTGTACTCACAGCGGTACGTAAACAACATGTGCTGTAACAGCTTTCTTAGCAGCGTAGCGCTTACCTTAATGGTTGACCTGCGCATTTTGCTTTGGTGGCGAGGCAAGTGTTACATGAAACGTTTCCAAACCGGTGGTTACGGCGTGGTGGTGTAGTAAGATGGCCAGCTCGCTCCTCCGACCTCACACCTATCGATTTTTTCCTGTGGGGAACATTGAAAGATAGGGTGAACAACACGACGACGCCAGAAGACATGCAGGAACGCATTGTGGCAGCTTGCAGAAGCATTACGCCAGAAACACTTCAGGCCACTTATCGCTCGCTACATGTGAGTTTACAGATGTATATTGCTGTCAATGGTAAACACATCGTGTTTCAACCATAACTGTGCTCTTTTGTACTATGCATGCGGATGAGATTGCCTTTCTCCTTAGGTTGGTTTGTTCTATTTTTGTCGTGCATCTGTACGCACTCGTTACTCAAAACAATTAATTACTATGAAACAAATCTCCTGAATCACGTTGGCATCTGAATAAAATGTAATGTGTATATATACATACACATGTATACATATATATATATATATCTATCAGACTTACACTCACATTGCCCGTCTTCCCACCACTGTGGTGCTCTCCTTGGTCCAATATGGGATTCCGTGCTCCTGGCCCCATTAAAGTAAGTGCTACGCTGCTATAAGGAAGCGGTTCCGTCAGAATGAGCCACGGCGCGTGTTGCTTGCTTACAGCTGTACAGACAAGTCCACTGCCCCATGTTACCAGCACTTAACTTAATCATATTTGCACATTATTTCTTGGCGTTTGTGTGTTTCTTTACATTGCATATGCTAAATCACTGAATTGCTCTTTCCACGTACTTTCAGATGCCGTTGAAATAAATGTATATTTCCAGAGGAAAAATCATATCTGGTTTAATTATTTTTGTTCATACATGTGTTACGAATAGTGACTTAGCGGCAAATTACTTCCCCCGTACGTAATTTCATTTAGCGAAAACAGCATTTCGTTATCTGCAACCGTTCCGGAAATTTTGGGGGTGTCCACGTTAGACGGACCATCCTGTGTGTGTATGTATATGTGTGTATATGTGAATATATATATATATATATATATATATATACACACACGCCTACGAGTGATACATCACATAATACACATCTACTAAATAGTGTTCTAAACAGAAAAATCACAGTAGTATTTTTTGCATTCTGTTTTAAATACAGGATGGTCCATTTAACTTCTTCACCTCCGATAACATCCCAACCGATATTACAGTAGAAAATATGAGACATAAATATCATATTACTTCGCAGGGGGCAGCATATCATGTAATCACTTGTTTATTTACGTACGTAATTTGCAAGATATTAAGTGCGAATCCATAATAACAAATGTGAATCCATCGGCGTTTTCACTGCAATGGATGGGTTTTCTGGTATACCTACAAATAACTGTCTTGTGTCCTCTCGGAGAAAGGACACACGTCACGTAATAGGAAATACACTCTGACACGCCTCTCCCGAAGTCTTCAACGTCTGCGCATGTTTACATCCGCGCTGACTGTCAAATTAGAGCAAAGTTTACTGCTGTAGTTCTGTGCAGGACATCGTAGAGATAAAGCATTGTACGTGTTGTATTGTAAACGTTGTAAATGTGCTAATTGCTCGCCTGATCTAACACCGTAAGATTTCTTTCTTAGCAGACATATAAAAGGTGTAGTGTATCAGCCGGTTACAACAGCAACGGAAGACACGAAAGACCGTATTGTATCTGAGCGCGCTTCCATACCTCTATAGGATGTACAACAGCGCGAAAATTGACATTGAGTGAAGAGATTTGGGCGGTTTTTAACAGCGAGATCTTGAGAGCCGACGAGGGTAATTGAGGTGTGTATAGAGCGGCACCGGAACGAAAGAGCGGGGGAAACGTGAGATCCCCGAGAAAACACGCCGACCAACGGCATCGCCCGGCATGATTCCCACTTGCAAAAATTTGGTGACCCGGCCGGGGATTGAACCCAGTTCGCCTTGAAACTTGACGAAGAGCTCGCCTATTTCAACTGACCGTAATACACCAGTTACAGTTGCCCAGACATCGACAGGGATACACCCGGCTTCCACGGCGTCGAGCTCGTAACGACGGCTACGCACAAACGTGCCGGGACGCGCGGGATGTTCCAACCAGAGGACCGCGTACCTCCGTCTCTGTCGCTCCCCTCTGCGCGCAAAGCCGCATCCTCATCAAGATGGCGGCAGCCGGCACTTCCGGTCACGTGTCCATCCCCCTTCCGCCCCGCGTCCATTATGGAGAAAAGCTGCTCCGCGATCAGCATATCAAGCATCTGTCCCATCTGCCCGCATCCTCCCCCTCCCCGCCTAAGCAGCACCTCCTGGCACGAACTTGGTCACTTCGACTAACGGCCGAGCGCCACCGACTACTGACTGCTAGTGATGACACTATTACACTTCAAAATGTCAAAGAATTACAATCCTACGAATTTGAATTGGAAAGGGCTTATTAACGTCCCCTGGTGTTATGCCTGAAGGCTTATCAGGGAAGGCTTACAAACTAACGTATGACCTAAATTAAACTAACACTCATGCCTTTACCTAGGATTCGAACCCAGAACCTCCCGCACCGCAAACCGGCGGCGCACCAACCGACTGCGCCACGAGAGGTCGACTCATTTTTACGAGTTATTCTGATATCTACAATGGTGACCAAAGTATTTGAATACTTATACTGTATTAGAATATTTTTATCCGATCGATATAGCCGAGCGAGTTATTAGTACTCACGTCTCGCACGAGTACTCGAGTTCTCACGCAAATATTACGTCGTTCGTTCCAAGCTTTTTCTCAATGTTTGCAGATATGATTGTATTTTTAAAATTTAATAGTTACTTTACTGTATTTGAAGTATTCCCATGTGTTTTGTGGTATATTTATATTACATAATAAAGTTTTACAATATGTTTGTTAAATATTATTAAATACACTTTTTTTCGTGTCGTAAACGTAGGTAAGGTATCCTGTTTTGTATTTTAGAGTAAAGTTCAAATGGGAAAAAAATATTCACGCAGATTTACGGGAGGGGACGTTCACGTTACGCTGCTGGCGCTATACACACCAAACTGATAATATCGCTCTTTAGTACCGCGATGTTAGATACCGCCGACGCGACCTACGTTTTTTCGACAGGTAATATGCACAACTCCACTCCTTGCAGCGGTAATGGACTCGGCCGATACGCCCGACGCGGTTTGAACTTCAGCGCATTATTTTCTCATTTCGATTTCACTATATTTATAGTTGCGTGGAATCGGCATTCGCCGCCCCCTCGACTGCATCTTATCGTTACAGAAGGGCCGTATCCTCAGACTTCGCGAGGCGGCATGACATATCGACGGATTGCTACACAAGTTGTATCTCAACATAATGCGAATGGAAACAGTTCGCTAAGGGAGGGGAGGGAGACACATTCATATCACGTTTTCGAATAAGCGAATACCACCACGGAACTTAGAATTCAAGTTGCGGGTAAAATTTGTCAATTCTTACAAGTTTTCGGATACAAAGTGTGTGTGTGTGTGCATATATATATATATATATTTTTTTTATTTTTATTTGCTCCGACCGCACGCAAATACGCGACAAAATCGCCGCGCACTCACAATCTGCCAATGTGGTTAAAGCTTGGACTACGTTGCAGTGTTGGAAATCCGCGTCCTTTTGTCAAAGATACTACAAAATATTTTCCAAATGTATTGATCTAAGAAAATAACAAACACTAAGAGGGCAAATGGGTACTTTCAAGACATCCCGCAAAATATACTCCAATATCTTCAGAGGGATTCCTTAGAAAAATGTTGTCTGTAAAGTCAGTGTCTCCAAGTATACGCGTACCTCTGTCTGTACGTAAATGTTCTGGGAACACCACTTTTTTTTATAGGAACGGTTAAAAACAATTATATGCAGCCACCCCATTTTATTACTTTTATACTATTAAATATATTTAAAAATAAATATGAACATTGTTAAAAATAGTATTTTCAGGGCTTTACTGCGCAGTTTTTTTTTAAAAGGAAAGGAGATAAGAACAAAGTTATAGTTCAATCCATTGACATACATGGCGCCGTGACCTCGGAGGTCAGCGCGGCGCCCTACACACCTGCTGGGGCGGCCGACAGGAAGTGCCGAGTCCTGCCGCACCGCTAATGACAGTTAATTCCAGTTTATCGATCGCCGTCCACTTCTTTTCTCCACCTGCAGGCAGCCAACACGGCCACTGTATACTTACAGCTTATTATGCAATATCCGGTGCTTTTTATACGCGTTTCTTATCTGGTTCTTACCTTTTGCTTCCTCCCCTCCTTTCCAGCGGCGCAAATGCTCCCATTCACCAGCGTTAACCGACTTATTTCCTGTTCAGTTATCTTTTGTGCGTGACAAAAAAAAAGAGGCTGTTGTGCATGGACCGGACCGGATGCCTGCGGGCATATTTCAAAAACACTCCATCGAGAACAGTCGAGTTGAAGACGGACACAAGTGCCAACTGCAGCAGATATATCGCATTACAGTGCGGTATTAGGCAGATTTTTTGTTGGGGGTGGGGGAACTTAACAGTATATGTACATATTTTCACAAACAATTGCAGGAACATGAACAGCAAAAATAGCACCCAATAGTCGAGAGAATTTTTAATTGTTCATGTTATAATGAATGAAATGTTTAAACTATTGACCACTGAAATAATTACTTTTTATATAAATGAAGAGGTAAAATCTGGCATAAAACTAACACATTTCTGTTTCTAAAAATGCCAGTGTTGTGTCCCTGACACATGAATACTAGCCAGCCATTAAACCCAGTGAATGTTTACTTTATACATGTAATTATGGAGACTTAAGAAACCACGAAATTTGAAGTGCTTAACTACTAACCATATATAATAATTTCACCAATTTTTATTGCATCCAATTTTTTAAACAGGTAGTTTTTTTTCAAGCACAATTGTTTGAAAACTCGTGGTTCCAACAGACTCAACTGTTTTAAGGAACTTAGTGGTGGTCCTCATTACATTTTGATGGATGTATACAGGTACCATATTGGTAGGGCAAGCTATGCTAAGCCTGGTTCATACCAGTTGTTTTCTTTGGAAGAACAAAATACTTATTTAAATTACAAATTAGGGCTACAATATCTGAATATCAGCTACATTGCAGTACTGCACCATAAGTGTATGTGGGTGAAGTAACAGGGGTGGTGATAAGATCTTGAATACAACACACATCTACCCCTATATGCACACAGACAGAGCAAGGTACAGTGTGTGGTAGATACAAAACTGGAGCGAGAATCTTGTGTGAGTGTGTGTTACTGCCTTCATTTCACTATTAATTCCCAAATATAGCCATCTATGTTCATAAGGCGCTGTGATGAGGGAGGCTTATCCCAAGTGCAAAATGGCTAAGTGTAATGTGGAATGCCTTTCGAATGGATACCTGCCAAATAGGAAGATGTTAAACATAACAGACTGCAGCTGACACAGAGCGGGCAACTGGTCTACTCCACCGAAAGTGAACTGTGACTTTCAGAATGACAAGACCCAGCAAATTAATCTACTTGCCCTTCATGTAGTAAACAGAATTTTTGGAAAAAAGTCACCATTTTCTAAATGCCGTAAAGAAGCAGCGTGGGTGAGTGACCCAAACCTACACTGGCACCTATTATCATTCTTCTCCTTACCCTTCTAAAACCATACAAGGATACAGAATTATGAAGGCATTAAGCCTATATTTTTAGGAGTTCCAGTTTGTATCTTTATGCTAGTTCTAAACCATTGAAACGACAGGTTAAAATTTTTGTTAAAGAACTCCCCTCTGAATAATTTTGAAATCTTCATAACTTCAATTTATTTTACATCGATACCTCAAAAACTGTTAATTCTATGGTGTATTCCTTGTTATTTTCCATTTGCTACGAGGATATACACACCCCCACCTCAAATCCACAAGCATTATGCTTAAACTGCAAGACTTTCCCCAACCACTGTAGCTGATGGCACCATTTCTGGTATACCGTGTACCATATAAGAAGGCCACATTCTTGACAGTTGACAATTGCACGCCTTTTTGTTTATGTATCCATTCACCATCAACTGGTGTGTCAAGTATAGGCTTTGATGCGGTGAGTCAGCGCATCCAGGAAGTGCTGCTACATGTGGCAATTGGTGAACTGCTTGGGTGGCGCTGCATTCGTAAATTGAGCTTGGTGGACGTGTGTAGGGTCGTTCGTAAACTCTGTACACAAAATATATGTTACTTTAAAAATTATACAGAGCTTGCGGGAAAACAAAACTATTTGTATATGCACGTAAATACGTTATTTTAAACAACAAAACTATAATATGTTTACGAAAGTAGTTAGGGATATGGATAACAGATAGTGTGGAAGGGCGTGTTGTAACAGATGGCGTGCCTGTACCTCACAAGATGGCAGCACATGGTTGGAGAGTTGGGAAACGTGAACAAAAAGGTTTCGACGTTTCGTTACATTTGGATACGGATTGTTTTATTGTGCATTTCATTTTGAACACCTATACATTACTACTTTATCAAGAAGTTTAGTTTGTAACACTAAAAACCGCTGTTTTATGACCACGTAAAATATAATGTATTAATTAACCTTGGAACTCTTTCTTATAGCGCGTATTTTCGGCTGGTCTAATGTGCGCCGGCAGTGCACTCAGAATAGCCAATGTCATATTAACTTTTGTTCGTTCGTGCATCAGCTGATACAGGATTTTGTAAATGGCACGTTGTTTGTTTTGAATACATCAAGTTGCCACTCACCGACTGTCCGAATGTGGCCTTCTTATATGAAATGAACTATATGCCCCTACCCCAGGTTCACCACTTCCATTTGGTACTCCATTATACATCATTTTGCCATACGTATTTCATCTTCTCTATAAATAACAAAACATTTCTGCTATTCCTAAACTGTTATAGCTTTGTACAAATTCTTTGTGAATGCCTTCTTACATACTTGGGTTAATATTCATCACCTTTTTTAAATTTATTTTACACCCTTACCCTGACACCACCCACTATTCCAAAATAACCTTTAGTCATTCAAATATAATTTCAGTACCAGCCTTCATATACTGCATTTACTGAACACTCCTTGGCCACTTCCATTTTCATGCTAGGTATGTCTCATCCCTCTTCCCATACCCCATTTCATCCTCCCTACTAATCCCCTTTAAATGCCCCTTTGCCATTCCTAAACTGTTCAAAGTATGGGATTCTTATTGTAGTTTATTTGTGGCTTCTTCACACTTTTTGAATCAAACCATTGAAAAAACACACCATGTATGATGTGTTTGGTTGCTTCCGAAATATGTAATGTATCACAAGCATCTTATACTTCTGTTAATAATAAAATTACCTTATTGTTTGTTTAACTAAATGTTTACTAATATTTCATTAAAAAATTATAATATTTTATTTTTAACTAATATGAATAAAGACAGAGAGAAAATAGATGTGTTGGTAATGGCTAGTAAGAAATAGTTCTTATGCAAAATATTATTAAACTGATTGCACACGAATGCGGTGCGTTGATTCTCTGGTGTAATTTTCTGAGCTTTGCTTGCATGAGGCAGAGGAATATCCTGGAAGTAGACGTTAAGCAGGGCATAAGAAAAATGGGAAGTAATCGTGAATGGACTATAGACATGTAACCACCTTTCTTGATTGCTTCAATTCCTATGTCAAATATACCCCTCACTCTTCCTGTGGCACCACCAAGTTTGGTGGTCCTACCTCAAATGGTTTGCAAACTTTGAAAGAAATCCCTGACTAAAATTATATATATCATATCATATATATATTATATATATATATCATATATATATTATATATATATATATCATATCATATATATATTATATATATATATATGATACCAGTACCAACATAACACACACAAAATTACCATTTTATTTACAGCAATCACCCAGCTGAAATAAATATTTCTGATAGTTTGCTATTTTTAATTTATTACTGGAATTTGGAACAATTTTAAGTCACTTTAACACATATTTGAAATTAAAATAATCACATGCGCAGTAAACATGTGTTTGTTTCATGTGTTACATAATATTTTTCAGTAAGTTTTTTGGCCATGGGAAAAAATGTACATGACGTGCACACTTGATTAATTTATAAATTATAATATGAATGTTGTTTCAATGGCATCTAGTTAATTTACAACCTGAGATCTTGTGATCATACATTTCTGAGCATTTTCGACCAGCGCCAATAATTGCGGTTCCATGAACAACATTATTGAGAGTGAAATGCACATTTGCTTGTGTTTCATGCTACTATCCAGCCAACATAATCTTGGTTTCAGTACTTGTATTGCAAATATGTTCAATCAGAACCTAGCTGGTTTGGGCACATTCTTTCTTGTTGGTAGTTTATATTGCGATTTCTTAATTAGCTTTTCATTAGCATCTAAGCTAAAATTTTACCAAAATATTAGTATCATATGTTTTGTTTAACGACATTTTCGTTAGGTATAAAAATTGGTTCACTTCAGCGTAATGAATATTTCACCTTAATAATTATACAAGATTATGGTTTATTTAAAAAGTTTTAATCTGCAATTGTTTTTATTTGAAAATAAAAAAGGACTGTTTTCTTGTTAAACACCTAAACCTGCAAAAGTATTACAAATTAGAAGCCTATTAAAAATTATATTATGCTCATACTTATGGATTGTAAAGTACTTCCCAGAGATTATTCAAAATCATTCTAGTCACCAAAACCCATTGCAGGCAAAAATTAAAAACAGAGGTTACGTTTTTACATCAAAGTTTGTAGGTTTTTAATTTTCCCATTTGCCCCATGTAATTATCTAAACTATTTTTGTGTATTTGTCAAACATTTGGAATGAAAATATCTCATGAATAACCTAGTCATAATATATAATCTATTTGTAGTATCTTCACACTTTTTGAATCAACCTTTGAAAAATCACGCCATGCATGATGTACTAGGTTGTTCCAAATTTTTCATGTATCACAATCGTTGCATACTTATGTTAACATAAAATTATCTAATTTTTGGTTAAATCAAACTTACACTTGCATTTTATATATAAATTATAAAATTTCATTTATAATTAATATGTATAAAGCCTGAGAGAAAATATGTGTGTTGGTAATGCTTAACAAGAAATAGTTCTCCCGCAATATGTTATTAAACTGAGTGCACACAAATATGGTGCATTGTCCCTTTGGTATAATTTTTTAGACTTGGTTAAGCGTTGTTTGCATGAGGTGGAGGAAAAACCTGATAATAGAACTTTAACAGGGCTTCAGAAAAACCATGAATGGACTATAAATATTCAGTGCTCACAATGAAGCGGACTTGATGAACTACTTATGTGAATAAGTAGTTTTTTCTATGAAAAAGGATTAAATTGATTTTGCGCTGAGCATTTGAGTAATAGGAACTCTTTAGGTAAAAAAATACTTAGTACAGAGAAAGTGAGACAATTATAACAGCTTCTACAGCACTTAAATGACATTATGGTTCTAGTATATTTTCTTTTTCTTTAAAATATGTGAAAAAGTTTTTTTTAAGTTTTAAATTAAATTTTGTAAAGGAGCAATATAAGGGGAAATGAAATATAGTTTTGTTCTAGAGAAGTTTTTGTTCTAAAGAGGTTCACTATAGAGAGGTTTTATTGAACTCTTTTTAAGCATTGCTTCATGAAGTATTACTTCAAGCTATCAAAATAAGCAATACTTGTATCTGGCACTATGAATTGAAAATCATACTTTAGCACGAGAATAGGTAATTATTGTTTCAAGTATTGCTCATATGCGCACTATGGATTACACCCTCACAAAATTCAAATATTAGATGTCATGAAGTCACAAATATTAACATGAACTGCGCTCCTGAGTTTGCCTGACAATTAAAAAGAGCAGTACGTTTTCATGACCACTCAAATGTTTTTCAGGCAGCTGTCTTCTGCAAATATGAGTGCACCCTGGCCATTAATTGGCATAACAGTTACAATTCTATTTCTGCCAATGACGCTAGGATGCACAAGCATGTGCCTGCTGTTCCCTATCAGGCCCCAAGATGTGCTGTACACATTCCAGGCTGCACAAAGCACAATCCAGTTGTCCCTATTGTTGTCCCTGCTAGCTGTGGAACATACATGCATCTTCGCCTTGGGGACTGGGTTGGTGTTCCTTCGCTCCCCCTGCTAATGAGTTATGGCCCACGCACTCACCGAGCCTTGGGTACCTAACTACTGCAGAAAACATGTTAATTGCCAGTACCTGTATTTACTGTTGGATTTGCACCTGGCCACAATGACATCTTACAGCCTGGCTTCACTCTCTACCAGAGTTGTCTACAATAGGACCACAACAATAGGATGCCTCTAAACATTTACAATCGGCTCCAACCAAGCACATAAGTAAAGTTGAGCAGAATAAACAAAATGCTGAATGCAAAAATGAGCTGCAGAATAAGCAGAGCTGACTCACAAAATGAGCGCAGAAGTGATATTTTTTCAAACGTACCATAATCCAAGTATTAAGTGTACTTCTAAGGTAGGGACTTGAGCTAAGTGTGTAGCGATGAGAAGGAAACTATGGTGGAGAGCCTCGAAGCTGGCTTGCTTCTCTTTAAATATGTCATAGTCAAGGTGGCACTTAGGGGTTGGTGTGCCACAATTGGCTGGCCAATCCAAGAGATGCATCTCTTCATTCCATACATGCAGCACAAGCTGCGACTGAGTGTACAAAACTATATTAACTGCTGTCACAACCCCATGAAATAAACGCCTCGGCTGATATGGCATGTCTTCATGAAGTCTACCCAACCAGGCAAGAGCGGCCAACTGCTCTAGTATACACCTAATGAGCAGTGGGAGTTGATCAACACCAAAATTCACGTAAATGGGTGAAGTCTGTTCAGAACCCTATGTGCCTGTAGTGTGGGTAAATACTTACGATGCTGAAGTAATTCCACTGGGTACATGCTTATTTTACTAAAATTTTTAATGGATTATGCATGTCATGCTGCTTCTCTTTCAGTTATTTGAAGAAGTCCATTTAAACTTGTTGCATTTGATAGTTAGTGTGCTCAATATGTTTAACTCACTTAACCAAATTAGACCAATTTTAAAACACTGACTTATAAGTGATACTTTACTTCAGAATGGTAATGTAAAAGAAGGAAGTATTCAATTTCATTTTTTACAAGTATATATAATAGCTTTCTTTCTGTTCACACATTTTTTTGTGTTCCATAATAAAAAAAAGGACATGTTTGAGTGAATTACCCACTTAACCGAATGAGAATTACACATTTTATCTCACAGAATTGAAGGTACATGTGTAACACTAAGAGAGCATTAAAAAATTACTGATATAACACCTGGAAAATAACTTTGTTACATGAAAGAGAATAGTTTGTATTTTTTCACTGGAATACTTATATTTTCCCTTCTTTTTTTCTAACACAACTTTAAGATCTTTCAAGAAGCAAATGATCAAAACAATTTTTGTGCAACAATTCTGTTATGAGACAATTCTGAAATATGTGAATAATTATTTCATCCGTACTTCTAAAAATTCTACTAAATGAAATCTGAGAATGAAATTACCAATAACTTTACACAAATACAACCAAGATATTTATACCCGGTATAAATATTTTCACAACCACACAATATAATTAAAAATTAAAATTTTAAGCTTCCAAGCACAATAAAAAGAGAATTCAAGGAAAAAAAAGGTACTAAAATACACATTATCTAACTAATTACATTTTAACTGACAAAATATAAATATTTTGTGTTTAAAATATGTATCACTAACCTCTTTGCTTGGCACACAGATTGGTGTTCCTTCTCGTATGATACCCGCCTCAATCATTACCCCAACCACGATGGGGTCACGAGAGTTGAACACGAACTGAAATATTATTCAGTCACCAATTAGACACCTTTTCACGAGCTGCATGTCAAAGAAACCAACTACTAAAATTAGTATCAATTAAATAATTTGTTATTATTAGTTAATCCTGTAGGCCTAAGCTCAATATTGTGTGAGTGCAACTAGTATACGAGACATTCTGCACAGCTCACAATGTTTTGGGTGTACGCTCCAATTATCAGTAACTTGCCTACATCTTCTTCATTTGAGGGGGTGATGTGAGTGTGGCCGCATTTTATTTTGTCACTTAGCCATACATAGAACAAGAAAAAAATTCCATGTACAACTGTTAATCACATATAGCACTTGAAGTTGTCTTTTACTTAAGTTGTATGTACAAGTAGTTGGTGTGGTAAAGCAGCCACTTGCAAATGGTGAGATTGAGCCACTACTGTTGAATGTAACACAAACATATATTACATAAATATATAATGTCCCATGAATGCTATATAATGCCATAAAAAATTCCATATATAATATGGAATTTTGGTTTCTACAGATAAAATGATTCAAGGATAAATGATAATTCCATAGATAAAAATAAACATGACATTACTCTTCCCATTCATGTTCACTTTTGATTCAAACACTTCTGTGTCTCAAAATTATCTGTGCCTATTTGCTCCCAGTTTTTCTTCATATTACTACTACTGTATTGCGAAAATATTGATCCACTTTTCAACCATGGTTGTATTCTATAAAATTGTTGTGATGTTTACTTGTTTACAGTTCTTACTCATCAGCTAAATAAAGGAACAATGAAAATATCACTATTTTACAAATT
The DNA here is from genome assembly GCA_002778355.1 of Clitarchus hookeri. NCBI lineage: Eukaryota > Metazoa > Arthropoda > Insecta > Phasmatodea > Phasmatidae > Clitarchus > Clitarchus hookeri. Next base: position 72,019 of record NQII01000846.1, on the reverse strand, counting down.
TTATTGAATAATACAAAAGTAAATTTTATTCTAGAAATAATTTATTACAATACAATGACAAATATATTCAACAAAAAAAAAAAGTCTCATGGGGGTTTTAAACCTGCCACGTCAGTAACTGAAGATTAATATTATACAGTTTTAATGTGACCCATTTAAACACCTTACAATTGTGTTAGGTGATACTTTCCCCAGTTGGGTTGACAAATATGTGGTAATGTGAATACAAATTTATACCCATACCATACCCAGGACTCAAACCCAGAGCCCTTGGTGCCATAAGCTGACATGCAAACCTAATGCACCACAATGGTTGTTTGTATGTTCCCACTTGGCCACTGAAATATTTGTACATCACACAGTGAATATGTATGTACAGCACATGCAGTCTAACATTCCTAACTTCGAGATTAAATATTATATCCAGTCATTTTTACTTAGACTTGGTTGCATTCAGTATATAATCATCGGAATTTGTAGATTCCTTGAAACCGTATTTTATTTTGAGGAGTCCACTCAAATTTCTGCTATCTTATTGTAAGTTTTAACATACTACTCTATATGAATAACTCTCATGTAGTGCTTACACAACAGATTTACCAGACCACGTAGTACAGATGTATACAAAGGGTCTTGCCTGGGTCATGCTTAACATTTTTTAAAAATTGTAATGAATTAAAGCCATGAGATTGAGTGTGTAGTACACAAGTGTAACTTGAGCTTAGGCACCTCCCTGGATTGACTTGTTATAGAAGAACATAGAGAGGGGAACCAAATATTTCATGGAATATCACAGCAGTGTTGTAAAAGTCTGCTCTCTCTTGCTACCAGATGGCTGCTCAAAATTTCAAAATGAATTTAAACAAAAGGTAAAGGGTATGTACCAATTAAAACTTTTAAATACTTCTAGCCTAATTTCTGCCTTGAAATGCAACGCATTAATCTATATGCATATAAAAATTCCATATTAGAAAGTAACTCAAACAGAAAAACTTCCAAAAAATACCAGTAATTACTATAAAGATGTAGAGGTTGGTGCTTTATAGATGATATATCTTGCAAGATACTGTTAACATAGTTACTCATCACAAGTAATAAAAAATATATTTTAATATGTATTATACATACAGTACATAATACTATGTGTGAATACATCTCTGAATTAAATGTAAATACTCTTGATGCAAAACCTTTAGTCTGAAAACTATAAAACGCAGCACATAAATTTCCTATACTAGAAGATGAAAATAAAAAAACCTAAAGGTGTTCATGCTCGATTCTGAGTACTACTTTGCATCACGTAACATTCAACCACACAGTAACAGCGCTAGGCATACATAATAGTTTGTTTGAAATGTTACACACTGTACTACCAAATTAATATATCTACTAATCTGTGTGTCAGCCAATGTAACGTGGGCTGCTAGGAATCGCAGGCTCTGGCAAGCAGGAGTGAATCTAGACTTTTAGTTAGGGGAAGGGGGTTGTTTTTTCATTGTACAGGTGCAGGTCTACACTTTCAAATCGCAGCATTGGAGAGGGGCACCATCTCATCATAAGTTTAGGAAGTCCCCTGTGGTTCCCTCTGGGTCCACTTCTGTTGGCACAGTGTTAGAGACCCGTGTTGCACCAATGACATCTAGACAGGATGATATTGCTTTGGTTTGCACATACCCTCTACAGTATGGAGGTGAACCAGACCCAATTACCACTTCAAAAATTGAACTCGGATCCTCCACATGAGAGAAAACAATATTTAATAGCTATCCACTATCCCATAGAGTCAGTCATGTGGCCCAATATATATCACACACATTATCTGCGACTGCATAGAAACTGTAGCCAAATAAATTACTGTACTGCTATCCTTACATCCTCTCTCGCTTACAGTTAACTCAGAAAATGGTTCTCTACAGATATACGATCAATGCTCAATGAAGAAGGTACTTCAGACCATCAATTTCCTTACACTAGAAAAATTGACACCTGCCATATCTGTGCCATAATGAATTAAGATTTTACAAAAGTGAGATTTAAAAATTCTACAAGCATACAATTTTGTATGATGCAGCCATTAGAACATTAATACAGTAGAACACTGACCATAGAGATTTTTATGACCACTTGTTAACCAACAAACTATGAAGTATGAGGCATTTAACTTAGCCACATAAACACTGCACATCACATATATAAGCAGCATAACAAAAATATTTCATACACAAATGATTACATTAATAATCTTATTACACTCACATAATGAGAAACGAAAATAATCATTGCAAATATCAGCAAATTATAACATTAATATGTTTCTGCAAGAGCACAGGCAAGAGGTATTACAACAGGCAACAGCAAATAAAATAAAAGTTGCAATATTAATTACCTGGGGCATGACTCGCATTTTGCAAGGGAACACAGCAACACTCTTGAACTCTTCTCGCTTCCTCTGTTTCAGCTCCTCCCTGTATGCCATGAACTTGTCGAACAGGTGATAGATTATGTCTGCCTGAAATATCTTCACGCCCAGGGTATCTGCCAGCTCCTGAGCATCCCGCTCCACTTTCACATCAAATGCCAGAATTGTCGCATACCTACAAGCAACACACACCAAACACAGAGTGTTACAAGTGGTTCACAGTTAAACTAACACTTTTGAAAGCCCTGCCAAGCTTCTCCAGTCCACCCACTGTGTAGTCTTCTACATATGTGAAAACTAACTGTCATGAACCTGGTAACAAGAATCCATAGAAATAACGCAAAACTATTAAGAAAAACATAAATATGTCACTAGTATGGCCAATCTCATTCAAAAGTATGCAAAACAAAAATAAGCACATTTCAGTGGCTACCAGTTTAATCATTAAACTATTATGCAGACAGAGAAATATTTCAAAATAGAATTTACCAAACATTTATTTGACATGTACCATCTGTAGAATTATTGGTATTACTGCTTGAGGCTCACATCCAGTATGAAATAAGAGTAAGTAGTGAGGTTTGGGAGGCTCTTAACAATAAGGTCTTGAGAGCTGATAAGGGTGATGAGAGATGGATATGGAGCAGTGCTAGGGCAGGGGAAATGGAAGATCCCCAAGAAAACCAGCAGAACAGCAGCATCATGCAGCACAATTCCCATATATAAAAACCAGGAGTGACCTCGCTTGGAACCTAATTCTGTCCACCTTGGTGGGAGGTGAGCACTCTAGCCCCATTATGAAAAGAAAATCAACGTAAATTAAAAAGGGAAGGCCTATGGATGTATTCGGTTTGTACATGTACTTCACACACTGGAAATGGGTATGCTAATTAAGGTTTACTGATCACAAAGCAGTAACCAAAAAACCATACATTTAGTGACAGCACATCCAAGGCCAATGTTTGCACTACTCTGCGCCCAGATGCTTTATGCAAATTCTCCAGGACAAAAATTTGAATTTATAACAGTACAAGTTTGTAAAACCTTGGCTACCTCAAATAGTTCACAACATCAAGTGAAAAACTGAGACCACACAAGAAGCTAATATGTACCTCTCAAATATAAACTATGAAAACTTTTCCTTATGATCTTAACCATTTGGACAAACATTATTTTCTATTCACCTGTAATCAACTCATTGCAATATATGGTTGCAAGGATTATTTTACTGAGAAACGTGCATTATGAATAAAGTTATAATTATCAACTTAAAGCCGTTAATAAGACACAAAAGTGATAGCCAATGATAAAAGATGGCCAACAAAAAAATATACCTACTGACAATAAATTTGATGACAGCTTCAAATGCCTCTAGGTACTTTATAATCAGAATTCTGATGGTGATAGTACACTAGACTAATGTTTTATTCCTGTATCACAGGTTTTCTATGTGGAGAGGTAATCACTTATCGAATGCTGTATGAATTTTTTATAGTCGCTTAAGGGCAAAAATTTGCTATAGGTGATTCACTGACACTTGAAAACTGTGCCTTGTTTTGTCCTGTTCTAATGCACACCCTTTCACATTTAAAAATTAAATATGCCAAAGACAAAATTAATAATATTGGTGCAGTGATCAAGGGATATGTTTAACTGCTATAAACAAAAGTGTATTGTAGCTATTATGTCAAATCATTGCTAATACAGAAAAAAAAATGAAAATGATTTGAATGGTCACCAACATAAGCATTTTTTAATACAACATTAACCAAACTAAGCATTTCTCCTGAATCATAGCTAAGTTGGTATGCCATTCAAAATTGTTAAAATAATAAAATATCTATTACTGTTTATGATAATTTGGCCTATACCATTCACTTTTTACAGCTTTCAAAGGAACTCAAGCACTTAAGCACACATTCGGTTAATTAATTACAACCATTAAAATTACATTTCTCTCTCTTAAAGTTATACATATATATATATATGTGTGTGAGCAATATTACTCCAATACTTACTGACTGTCGTGCTCCAACATGGTGGAAGCCTTCATAACATCTTTTTTAACAACTGGCCCAATGCGAATATTGGAATACTGAAAAAAGAAAATAACCACAAAGTGAGGGCGTATTTCCAACCCAACTACCATAATCACAAACAGCAAACACTCACTTTAAATACATGAAAACTATCCTGATTTAATAAAATAAAATAAATTTGTGAAACAGAGCCATTGAAGAAAGTGAAAGCCTACCAATTACTTCTGCGGATCAGTTTCACAGGTTTACCTGTGATTTATACCAACTCATATGAATTTGACTGCTCACATTCACATAACCGATTCAAATTTATGTGTAGGTTCCATTTAGACTTTAATTACAAAAATACCTCATTGTTAAACTTTGTTAACAAATATTTGTGAGGTATTTTCTCAAATTTTTAATATTATTTGTTCACCCTTCTCCTCTATTTTCTACCTATTCATCACAAACCATAATTTCATACATGCTGGTGGCTGCTGGGGCGAGAAATGTTCCCTTGTGAGGGAAGAGTTGCTTGGCCTGACTCTGGCAGAAACAGCACATGCAATAAATATTGTTGAAGGGAACTTTGCAAACTATAGGTCTCTGCCTTATTTTTGAGTAGTATAAATGGTTTGTTATGAATATTTTTATGTTTATCACTTCAAAAAGAAAATTATGAAGACGGGTTTGTTTAAGAGTCAGTATAAGTTTTCAGACATTTTCCCCTGGATAACTGATTTCTAACCATTATCCACAGTTACAATAATAAATTTTAATTACAATTTTTTAATTTTAAAATGAAATTGGTTATAAATGGTTTAAGACTAATTCAACACTTGAAATCAACATTTTGGAAAAAAGTCCCAGGTGGAAGCTGAATATATTTTTATGTAAATACTGACCGTACTAAAGGTGTGTATGAGGTGCAAATTATGAAAAGGAATTTCATGTCTTGATACATTATTTAATGCATGATGTATAAATTTGTGCACACTTTATCTTAAATATAGTAAAAAAGTAACATTAACAGCTTCTAAAAAAAGATATTTAACAAAAAGAACTACGAAAAAAAGTACACTGTACTATAATTTGCACACAGCTTGTTGTACTAAAAAGTGACAAATAAGTTTTGTATTTATGAACATTGTCATGAAGAAAAATTACTGACACACAAAAACAAATATAAATATGTAGTACACCATATTTAATGTAACTACTTGCATGTACATAGTTTTATATATTTTTAAATATTAGTATCCCAAATAGTTGATATTTTATTTATATTAAGCATTTAATTGAACTTTACTCAATTTTAATAGAATTATTTTTGTTTTGTTTTTCACTATTTTTTTTGTTTGGATTCAATCAATATTGTTTAATGTACCTTAATATTAGTTTTTTTAAACTCATTTATGTTGTTTTTCACTTTAATTAATTTGTTTTGTTAGTATTCATAAGATTTTACTATTTGTTATTTTTTAAATATTGTCATCAATCCTCAACATTCAGCATCTTTCACCAGGTAGCCAAGTATTAACATTGCCAGAGTCGTAGTGTGGGACTTGCCGATTGAAAGGACAGGGTTTTACACGTTAAATTATTTTAGACATATCTCTGCCCCCTTTCACGATATCGCTTTCAAATAAAAAACACTTTGTCCATTTTTGCCCAAGCCACATTTCAACAAAACGTTTTTGTACATTTTTTTTAACACCCTGAAAATTGTGAGTAAATTAAGATTTATAGACTCAACACAAATACAAACTCTTATAAATTTACTCCTACTTTGTATCTTGTAGTATGATTCTTCTCTTCGAAGGGCACAAAGTGTTTTTGGTTTGAAAACAATATTGTGAAAGATAGCTGAGACACAACTAAAATCATCTAACATGTAAAACCCTATATTTTCGCTTGGCCGGTCACGCACTAGGCAGCGCCCTTAAAATATTAAGTTCATAATTGGAAGGCCTCCAAATCAGACTTGGTATAAATAAAGTAATTACTATTTGTGATACTAATATTAAAATATGCTTAGAACAATGTGTATGCAAAACATTTACGTTACATATAACTTACTATTTATAATGGTTTTAACGTGAATGTCCAAATAGTTATTCTTTATGTTAATGTTTATACATACAAAACTTGTTTCTAGACCTATCTATAAATTACAGTACATAATTCCTTTGGTTTGAAGTCTGTGTTTTTTCAATTAAATAGCTTTTATTTGCTCCTTTTCAGTTTTTAGGACTCTGTCCCTCACTAAGGGGAAAAACTTACTAGTTTGTCCATCTACTGGCTTTACTATGCTACACACGATTAAGTCTTCCATAGTAAAATTATACATTGTAATGTAAACAACTCCATGAAGTCAATGGAAATCAAAAACATGGTATATAATTATAATTGGTAGTGGCGCTGTACAGTATTGCCAGTAATACCAAATTTTGTATTTATAAATATTATCATAAAGAAGAACAATTACGATATTCACCCACTTTGTTTTTTTCATTGGCCCATACCCAGATGTATGGCATCGCCATAAACAAGAAACGTAACAAAAGAGTAGTTGAAAATGCAAAATTACTTCCCCCCCTCCCCAGACAGGCCTGTACATCAATAATGAATCAAAGCTAGTCCTGTGAAGCTGTTAGTATTTTGGCAGTCTTTCCAGGCTCACAACTTATTATTATCAACTAATTTAATACCCTTTTCACTGTTGTTTACTCATTTGAATGATAACTTATTTTTTTTTATAATCTTTGAAATCCTCTTGCCAAGAGTTTTTATTTGATTGTACCCCCCTAATGTTTTGGGTGTACATATTTGTACTTTTCCGAACCCTTAAATTGTATTATTTTACTATTGTCACCCCTTTTATTTAGTTTGTAAATTGTGCAGCTATGTCAATAACAGAGGGAAATATACCGGATATAAATTCCACATCATTTCCCAGCAATTTTTCAAAAGGTGGGGTAAAGTGTCTTTGACTTGGAGTCTCAATCTGCACCTCTCCAGCGCTAAATGTTTCAGCGTCAAAGGTCGGAATCATAAAATGGACACTAACGATAAGTGGTAAATCTAGAAACTGCCTACGTGAGGGGCCTGGAGTGGTGTACTGTGAATTACATTATTACCACAAGCTTACCAATAAACATTAGGTTTTGAAGCTACATATCAATGTTAGTATTTGGAATATAGAAAAATTGAAATATTTAGATAGCCTAACTCTTTACTATAGGCTATTCACGGTAAAGTAAGCACTTTTGTAGCCCTAGTTACTTTTTCCTTTTAGCTTTTTTTTTTTATCCTTTTATAGCCTTTTGAAATAAATATTGTCATGTAAGTAATAAACACAGTGTGTGTATTCCACCGCACTCGGAAGTTAACGTCTAAGGCTAAAATAAAATATATTTACTAACTATTATTCCAAATGAGAGGGCTTTCAAAGGTGCTCACTTTACCATGAATAGCCTATAATTTTACGTAGCAATACTGCATTTTCACAATGTACTACGTAACAAGAATAGCTTTGTTTTATCCCAAGTCCTAAAGGAGGGACTCAAGCTCCCCTTATTCACTGCTAACGATACAATGCCCCGCCGCGTCGTAGGTGCCAGCCAAAATTTTAGAAAGATGGTATCGCTGGCGCAGTGTCCAGGCGGGCGCGCAGAGCCGGCCGCAAAGCCCTTCTTCACAAATAGGGCTATTTCAGTCGCGGGCGGGGCGCGGCAGTTGGTTCATTCTGGGCAGGACACGGCTGGTCGCGAGCCACAACGGCCCAAGCGACGTCACAGCGAGTGTGTGTGGATCGCCGAGGCCGTGCGAACTACGCCTGCGCGTTTTCACGCACCATTTTCCGACATCATCCTAAACTAAGGTTTATTATACTCAGGTTGGGAATTTCAATGCTAATAGTCTGCCAACTAATGATTTCCACCGCCAGGTGGCACCCATGTCGCGTGTGTACAGGATTTTTCCGTTTGCAAATGGGATAATTACAATTTTCATATTATAAACATAATTGTATAAAATCTTCCCATCTGTAGTTTGTTAGAACATACGTAAATAATAAATTTCTCTTCGCAGTAATAACCAAATCATGTTTAATTTTCTGTTGTAAAACTGGGTTTAGAAGTCTTGTGTTTTACACAATTTAGTTCATTCCAATGCGACGGCTGAATAGAAAAATTCTATTTGAGAAGAATTATAACAATTTTGCTATTATATTTAACGTAATTAACCAAAATATGATTGTTTAATAATGCTCTGTACCAAACAAATTATTTTTTTACTTTTTACTCTTGCAAAAAGTAGTTGCGAAATAAACTTAATGCGTAATATTTTGACCAACGCAAGCATACATCACAATTTCTTCGTACGCCACCAGCTTAAAAGTGACCTTCAAAACACCAGAGCAACTTGCGGTGGACATTTTTCCTAAGCCAAACTCTAATATAATACATCTCGTTTTGTTTTCAATCTGAGTATAATAAAACTTTCCCATCCTAAAAGGTGTACAACGATCGACGTAGCGTTCCTGTACACTACGTTAAAACGCTAGGCAAGAAAAATGATCTCTGCAACCGCAGTAACGTACGACGAAACAGAAACCAACATAAAAAAATTTACAGGTTTTTCAAGGGTCGCAGATATTTACGAACAGTGTGTTGGGTAATCTGATGTAATACCAACGTGCTTGTTTTTGTTTACTTACACGTGGAAAAAATTCGATTCTGCGAGAATATGTTTTCAGATTTACATTTCCGATTTCCGTTTATTTAGGTAAAGCACAAATCTTGGCTTGGATAAACGAAAATCGGAAATGTACTAAGAAGTTTATTAAACAGGCACTTTTCCTGTCACGAATTCGTTTCGCACCGATTCCCGTAGTTGCAGATGCCTGTTACTTGCGATTGGCCGGCATAGAACGCAGCGGGAAGAAAAAAAAACTGAAAAATTGCAATCCTCATATCCTTACGGCAAGCAGGCGACAATCCCATGACGTTATGTGGTGGTGTAGTAGGCCCCATAAGCAAGCGCGTGCTCTTATTTTATACTGTTATTTTTTACTACGATCGTAGCACTGCCTTAACTAACCTTGGTTAGTGGATGAATAAGTGCTTTAATAGTTTCAACTAACCTAAACTAACTTATGAAACTAGCTGAATTGTGATTGGCTAGTTTTCGCGCGCATTCGTAGTAGCCAAGACCCACGATTGTACACCATAGACCAAAGTAGAGGTAGACCGCTTATTCTTCTTCTGCGCATGTACCCAACATTGACGTACCCCAAAGGAACACAGGTGTCAAAGTCACATGGTCAACAGTGACGAACGTGTTTGTTTGTATAAATTATTTTTTAAATGACAAGCACTATTACATAATAAAATACTTTTACCAATTTGAATTTAAACAAACTGCATTACAAATAGGTTAGAGGAAGTATAAAAAATTACAAAATATTTGTTTACTAAGCAGTGTTCTAACCTAAAGTAGAATTCACGCCATTTTTGTTAGGCGTGATAACGGAAAAGCAGTTTAATGTCGGGGCACGGAGACTGGTTGTGCGCAGCCAGCGAGATCAGCCTACCTCGTCTTAGTCTATGTTGTACACAGACGCTTACTCACAACATGGCGCTCCTCCGTGTGCTCCGGGCACACGTTCACATGACACACTACTAAATGTAATCCCCGATATATTGTTATCCTACGAGCAGTAGCCACTCTCGGTGTTCCAACATCAACATGATTTTCTGCCCATTGCATTATCGAAAACAAAGTGAATAGGTTTTGAGGTTACAATACTGTATACGTCATTAAGTGCTCCGAGATGTCTGTGCATTCCTCTAACCTAGTTTTATTGCAACTTGAATATTTTCAACTTTGGCAGAGTATGTTGTTTTATTAATACAAAAGGGCAGACCTGTTGACAATTAAAATGTNACTCTCGGTGTTCCAACATCAACATGATTTTCTGCCCATTGCATTATCGAAAACAAAGTGAATAGGTTTTGAGGTTAGAATACTGTATACGTTATTAAGTGCTCCGAGATGTCTGTGCATTCCTCTAACCTAGTTTTATTGCAACTTTGCCAGAGTATGTTGTTTTATTAATACAAAAGGGCAGGCCTGTTGACAATTAAAATGCAAACAACCACGTTCATTACTGTTGACCATGTAACTTTGACAGTTGTATTAGCGATGGACGAGTTAATCATGCGCTGAAGACGAAAATCGGGTCTATCTCATCTTTAGTCTGCGTGTTCATTGAGGTCTGTTTGCAATTGCTGTCCGCGGACACGTCCCAAGAGGACGACGTGAATACCTTACACAACATTGCCAGGCCCTCACTTCCTCTCTAGATACAAGTAAAACAAACCACCAAAAAGCCCCAAATTAAAAATAATAATTTAAATTGTCAGAAAAATATGAAACTGCGCACGAAACTGTAGCTTGAATATAATTCGCAGAGAAGCACCTAACTTACTCATTCGGTAATCGAATCCGCAGTCACAATCAATTATTATGAGGCACTTCCAAAGCAGCAAGTTTCATACAAGACCATGTCTACCGTTAATTCTACTCAGGTTAGGAACCAAACGAGTTTTCTTATGCAACAGTTTGGCATAACGCCGCTAGGTGCGTAGTAGTCCAAAAAGATCACTTTTAATAAAATTCTAATCTACGTAAACGATAAAAGACAAATATTTTACTTAGTTATGAAATAATTTTATATTTGATTTATGTTTATTGCAGTTATCATGTTTTATAACGTAGAAAATAGAGGAAAATCGAGTACACATGCGACACTAACGCTTACCTAGTGGCGAAAATTTTTGGTTGCCAAACTTTTAACATTGATCTTCCCAACTTGAGTAGAACTAACATTAACCATGGCTTAAGTGGAGGGAGAAATTCCACATGCACTAGCGCCTCGAAGCGGATCTACACTTTCATTCTGTTGGGTGGAAGCAGA
>NQII01000846.1:29153-60592 GCA_002778355.1 Clitarchus hookeri | reverse complement strand
TCCATTGTGTAGGCGAAGGTCTAGATTTTCGATTCGTGGTATGAGGGGAGCACTAGCTCATAATGTTAGTAAACAATATTAATCAAATAAAATCAGTAATTTAAACAATTCTGATATCACTTCATTTAAGTTTTATAACACTCACAGGACAGTTTTATGTCAATGATAGGTTATTTTTGGTAGGGAGGGGGGTATGCCACCTGTGACATCCCCCTATTTTTTTAGTGGATACACCCCTGCTCGAGCTAATGATATGCTGAATGCCAGGTGAGCAGGAAGAAAGTACGAAACACCGTAGTGAAAATGTTAAAGTCGTGAAACTAAATTACAGTATTTCCATTCGAACGATCTGGCAAAGGTAGGGTAAATACCATGAAAATACAACTACGATATTATCATCAGAGTTGAGCTGTAGTTTTAAAATAGTACCACGTATGTGTCTGCTGTAATATGCTGTTTACAATACACTGAGCACTTCTGAAAGCTCTGCTTAACATCTACTTGTGGGCAGATCTTGCATATTTCCGTCATACGTAAAATTAACACTGCTATGAGCATGATCACTTCATTCATGCGTCGGTTAAGTGAAACTGTAAAAATATTAGAAAAGTACATATTTTACAAATTTGTTAATTTTTACACTTACATGAATTAAAAAAAACCAGAAAGCAGAATAAAAATTGTCCAGAAGTATTCACAACTTCCACTTTCCCGCCGTCGTTACCAACTTTACCGGGCGCATGCCAGTCAGTGTTCCCATTTAAATAAATGTAAGGTACCTAGAAACAGTGACATTGTTCAAAGGTTGATTTCCAAAGTGATTACTCTACCGTTAACAGCCTATTGTTACGTAGATCCGACAGTAAAGCAACGCTGCAAGCAGGTATAAATACATAAATAAAAACAAAAGTATAAATACCACCGATTATACTGCTAAAACCCGCCAAGAAACACAACATACTGAAGGAATGGTATTTTTTAAGAACAAATGTAGTGGGAAAACCACTGACGTGAATAAAAGTATATACAATTGCTGTATACGGAACATTTTTTAGAAAGTGACAACAAGGCGCAATAAACACAAAAAACATTTTAAGGGATTTACTACACAAATTTATATATTTTACATTATTCAAGGATTACAATATTAAATACTATATTCCGCCTCTTCTCGTACTACATATTTTTCTGTGTTTACGTTGTGCTTTTTCAGCGCGCGAAAACACATAGAAAGAATAAATTGATCGTTCTTTCTCCATTATCTCGAGAAGGAACTTCGGACACGTGCGCCAACAAGCACTTGGACGCCAACAAAAATATGATTTTGTAAATAGCATTCCAAAATCTCCCATGTTGTGGGGGACTACACGGGAGAAGGCTTCCGTGCAGTTTCAGTGCCTTGCTCGTACAGGTGTTGAATGGGACTATGAAAGTGTACTTGGAGATGACCATCAGTGATGTGGGGCGGGTGGGGGATGACTTTCCAGACCACCACCGCACACACATCTCTAGCACTCTGGATATACACGTTCGACTTCGACTACGGGGGCCGCGGTGGCTGAGCGGTTAGGCAGCTCGCCTCCCACCAAGGCGAACCGGATTCAATCCCCGGCCAGGTCACTCCCGGATTTTCGCATGTGGGAATCGTGCCGGACGGCGCTGCTCCATACTCACCCCAATCACCCTCATCGGCCCTCAAGACCTCGCTGTTAAGAGCCGCCCAAATATTTTCACCCACTCACTCACTCACTCTGTATATACACGTTCTACTACATCATAAGGCGCTGAAAGACACTCTTCGTGTGTTCATCGATACTGTGACAAGGTTTATGCCTTCGGCTACACAACCCACCGGCATAAGAAGAACGGATGTGTGAAGTATCGCTTTCGTGTAGTATTTAGCTGAGAAAAATGTTTTAAACAGTTTGCTTTAAGTGAAAACTTGGAACTGACACATAAAAGCTTGACAAGGTACTGTTGCTTTGCTTACTGAGAAACAGCACAGAAGACGAGCACTGCAAATGCTATGTGGTATGCGACAAAGTAGGTTCGTGTGAAATCAGCACTTGCTAAGCTGATATGTGAATCGAACGAACTTCAAAACAATGGTGCAGAACCAGCAGTCCTGAAGGTCAACCTAGGCAACGAGATTATAGGTGCGAAGAAAAGGAAACTCGGCGATGTATGTGCTGAAGGGATTATGATAATACCTAATAAAATGTGATGAAGCTGAGGAAGACGGTGGTGATTTTTCCTGATACCCTCATGCATCTCTCCAGTGAGTTTCCTAAAGGTGGTCTAAAGTAGGCGGTCGGTTGATGGGCCGCCGGTCTGGAATGCGGGAGGTTATGGGTTCGAATCCCAGGTAAGGCATGGGTGTTAGTTTAAGTTAGACTATAAGTTAGTTAATAAACCCAACTTAAAAGTGGTCTGAAGTATGCCGAGGCAAGAACACTGGCTACATATTTCCCAAAGAGTGGCGATTACTTGTACATTTATGAGAAATCTTCAATCATTGATGAGCTGAAGGACAGGGGTTACATTGAATGAGACAATTAGGTATTGGCAACTAATTGCAAGCATCTGAGATACGCAATGTTCGCGTGTATGAAATTTGTGAAACATATATTTATATTTAGAGAACTTTAGATATTTAGATTTATTGTACTGTTTGTTCTCTGTTGCTTTTCTTGGCAATTCGATGCTGCGGTGTACATGTTCAGTTGTGACGATGATTCAGCATTCAGAGAACAAGTACACAAGGAGAGCTGCGATTCAGTTTGAAGTATTATGACTTTTTGAGGCTGTTTGAAATCGACTGAGTTCTTTTTCAGGTCTGTCTGAGGTGTCAGATTGAGTAATACGGCCAGTCTGTGAGATCGGACTGCGAGCATAAGGAATTACGTCGACCTGTTCGCACTTGTGCTGTTCTTGTACAGTGCAAGTTTCAAGGGACTATCCCCAACGCTCGCTAAATGATGGCCAACTATGTCTTTAAGTTGGATGCTAAGAGAGAATACTAAGCTTACTTCATGACTTGAAACAGGGTGGTTGTTACCCAACTGGATAGGTTATGCATACTTGCCATGATTGTTTAAACAAATGCTATATAGTGCAATCGTATTCCACATTAAGAATTTCACAATAAATTTAATACTGTTTTTAAATCTAACGAATTGATCTCCAAAATAAAACATAAACTATCGATTTATAAATCGAATGATATGAATGTAGTATTAAGACAAAGAATGAGAGGCTCTTAACATGGTTCCCCAATACTACAAGTATGGTTTTGCCATTAATGATAAAATGTTACTTTATAATGTTTTTAAATAAAAATGTTGAGTTATTAAATACAGTATGGATACCTGGCAAAATATTTAAATCGAATACGTTTTACACATAAGTACCCTGCTAAATGAAAAAGGAATAGTTGAATTTCAGCGCGATACTCAGCTTTTTGAAATAAAATATATGGATTTAGTTAATTTAATAGGAATAGTTGGCATACACATCGCACATCTTTTACATGTACGTATACTGCCGAATGAAAAACGGAATTTTAAAATCAGGTGGTAAATACAGATTTTCGAATTTGCGTACTGTTGACCTATGTCAAGACTTAAGATTTTATAAAAAAAATTTATTGAGATTTTCTGTTCTGATTTTGAGATATTTTTGTAACTTTAAATATTTTCATAAAATTTTCAATTTCAAGGTCACCGATAGGTAACATCAAAGATACCTTCCAAGGTAGGAACATCCAACTTGGTTATCGCCATTTTCAACATAGCCGACGGCTCCTCACTCCACTTCCTATATCCTCGGCCAGAAGGAACTTGTATACTAATGTTCGCCATTTAGTAAATGTTTTTTTGAACATAGAATCTGAAGACAAGTTGCAGACTAGACATACGAATACTAGAGTGAGAACTGAGGTCCGCAGTTCGAATACCGACATGATATGTGAAACTTTCTTATTGCCCGTTTCATGTAAGTGGGGTAAATTGTGACATTCTAGAAAAATAGCGCGGCCACAATGTATCCTTCTGCCACAGCTGTTCTGTCAGCGAAGAAAACTACGTTTAATGTTATGAGTTCAGTGCATACTTGCATTTTTCTCGTGTTTCCTGTCATGACAGGTACTGAAAGACTGTCGTTAGCAAACTTCTGTTCCGTAATCAATGTAGTATATTATAGCCACGTTGGCTTTCCAACTCGTTTTGTTTTTGTAACTGCCAAGTTTGTTAGGGCCCTGTTTATTTTATTGAGGGTAAAAAGGACACATTAGGANGTTTCAGTTTAACATATTTCTTGAGACAGCATTGTTTTGAGATTCTTCTTACGAGTGCGTGCCATTTTGAGTTGCATAGTTTTGATAGCAGCGGAAAATTTTGTCGTACGGAAATTATATTAAAATTATTATAATTTAGAAAGTTTTAACTTCAATGAAGAAACAAAACGCGGTACATACGTCGCTGTTCGTACAGATGCAGCAATAAACACCGAGTTTGAGCGAAGTTAACCTTCCCACTCGTTGGATTTTACGATATAGGCCAAATAAATATTATATACACACTACGAAAGAGTTTAAAATGCAGCTTTTTTTTTTTTACGGCGCGTGCATTTCAAACTGTATAGTAACGGTTTATAAATATATTATTTGCAAAACACCCTAACTTACTGTTTGTAATTCAAAACCTCTTGAACACGTGTTCTTCAAAGGAAATCCTTGCACGATTATTTCACTAAAATCACGTTTTTTCGTCACTGAAATTAAATAATTTATTTGCAGAATCATTAAGTAAAATCAACACTTTCGTACATTTCCTGAAACCAACAAACTTAAATTTAGAAGAAACGTAAATTATATTTGTGTCATTTCATTGCTGACGGTACCTACAACCAACTATGCTTAAAGAAAGTAAATAAAAACATAATAAACTACCGATAAAATATTCCGACAACACCAACAAAGTATTTGTATAAAAACGATGAGAAAAAAGCACATGCACAAAGGCGTTCACCAGGCTGGAAATATGACTGGAAACGTTTCACTGTTCGTACGTGTCGACATCCTGCGTCATAATTGCAAAACATGTTTTTAAAAGTAAAAACAATTTAATATTGCTCTAAAAACATAATTTAAACTATAAATGTTGTAAGTATAACTAAAGTTTTGAATTACATTACAACTTTTAGTTAGGAGTACTATTTTCTTCCAAAGCCGTCATCAAAAGCGCCAACTTACCAACACATCCCGCAGCATTAATAAACTAATACAATACTTTGCAAACAAGAAAATTTACTATTTACATACTGCGTAGGTTGGTCACATTGCCAATTTCATATGAAATGGACAATAACGATGATCCTGCGTGAATTTCTGGGCGTGTACGTGCTCGTACACAACAGTAATACAATACAAAGAGTGACCCAATATTCTTTTTGATTTAGACAAAATCTGGCAGTTTTTCGATGGAAGCATGTTTAGAAACTCGCTAAGTCAATAAGAATAAAATAAGTTACACAAAAATACGTAACGAAGAATCGATGGGTTTATATTTCAACATGTAACCATGGAAAGAAGCATGATGGAAATAACAAAGGAAATAAAAATCTGCAGAATGTTCTAGGATATTTTGGATACATTCTTCATCATAGCCAATAGACTCAACCGAAAGGAAAGAAGACTGGGTTATTTGTGAAAACACTTGAGCATCTAAAATTATACGACCGAGGACTGCCGAGTACTCCCGAGTTGAGCCCAAGTAAGCTACTACTCTACCCTATTATTTGTCCCAATTAAAATAAAAAGCAACAAAACAGGATTTTTAAAGTACTACTAAAGTGGTAATGTTTTTCTGTTCCAGATGATGCTCCTTTGAGTAACTGACAAAGTCGGAAAGTTTAGGACTACTACAGCTAGTTGATGGGTAATTAAACATTTAATATCAGCCTTGAAAATTCCCTGACCCTATAACTTTTTGAACGGAAACAATGGTTGGCACACAAACCATAACGTTGCCGCCAGCGGATGATGAATAGTAGTACTACGTCTTAACGTCTTATTAAGCGAAACGTTAAAATACGTGGAGTACTGAAAATGTTATCGTACGTGATGCGTTCATATAGGTTAAAAAAAAAAAATCGCGTAACGTGTATATATTTACGTTAACATTTCAACGTTATCACCTGATCGAGGTACAACACATTGTTGTTAGATCCCTGACACTGTAAGAGTTTAATGCGGCAGATGGATACACAAGAGGTAGTAAGAATAAACTAAGCAGAGTTTCCGAAATTGTTCAATTAACCATAAACCAATTATATAATTTTCTGAGCATGTGCGGATTGACTCAGACTGTGTTCGAAACTACTATTTATTTAGTATATTAATATTTTAGTATTTAGAAGCGTCCAGTTTGGACGCTGTCAACAGTCACTTGTGCAGCGATGGTTGCGGTTTGGTAACTTAGTATTTTAGTTAAAGGTCATTATATACTAAAACACCAAATATGTCGTAATTTTAGTGGACTAATTCGGGTCACATGACATTAGTAAATTAAAAGTGGCAATTCGAACACGGCCCCAGTAACTATTGCGACACGGTACAATAATACTATTTACAGTAAGTATGTATGTTGACAATTTGAGTGTGTACAAGTAGGAGAGTAAATGAAGGCGCACACGAGGGGCGGGCTTGGCCACCCCTGGGCGCAGCGTGCCGGGGCCCGTGGGTGGTAGCACTTCCGGTCGCGCGGGGCGAGAAGCAGCCTCCCTCCCGCCGACAAAGTGCAGGAAGGAAGCCCCGAGATTAGAAGCGAGATAGGGGGCTGCGGGAATATAGAAGGAGGGGGATCTTCACGACTCGCGTCAGCATTGTTTCCCAGCCGCGACATTCCCCCCTCCCACACAATTCAGGTGCGCCGCGAGGCTTTCCAGAAGAACCAGGCAGAAAGTGGCGCCTGAGACAGTCCGCGTCTGCAACCCGCCACACGGTCACACGTTGCCGGTAACAGCCCCCCCGACTGCTAGGAACCGAGAGGCGCGGCAAGATATAGCCAACTCTGTTAAAAAGTCTCCTATGTATAGCATATTCCACGAACGAGTGCACTTTTATCACAGTTCTAAATGTACTGCCCACAGTTCTGTGCATCGTAGGTAAAGGGCACTATGCACATTTAACAAAACTGAGCTTTTTACATTGTTTTATTGTATTTTTCACGTTATTTCAGGGCTGCAAAGCACTATATACTTTACCGAATAATAAGCGATTTAGCCCATAGGAAAGGGCACTATGAGCTATCGTGGTATCTGGGAAAACAGCACTACTGTAAATGTTCATATTTGTGACATAGTGCCCTATACCTTCGATGCACAGATGTTTTTTCCATGGCACATTTTTTTTTGCGTTGACTTACCGGGAAGGTAACTGCTGAATTTGTTTTTGTAAACATTATCTGCGGCACAGAGAGGCGCCGACACTAATATTGCCATGGAAACAGCTGTATTCAGGAATATCTTCAGAGCTGTAAAAAAAGTGCACTCGTTCGTGCAACAGACAATAATACCTGGAGCTGTTTTGGCAGGCACATCTACACGCAAGGTTCTGAAATGGCGTGCACGGTTGCCGTTGCTCCGCTGGAATTACAAAGTTCAGCACTACAACGTCCGTATACTAGTTTTGAGTGTTTCAGGGAAGTACACTCTGAGATAAGGCAGAGCGAAGACGAGCAAGTAAATAATAGTATCTAATCCATCGGTTATTGAAGTAACCTTTTTAATTTTCAGCATTACATTTTTACCGCTTCCTTATTTGTGAGAGTCAAGGACAGTAAGTCACAAATGTAAAATATTCGTATCCGCCAGTGCATTGCATGAAGATTATCTAAACGGTAAAAGGGGCGGACCAAGGAAGGTTATACGGATGCGAGTCGTTTAGGGCAGGTCAAGGTGTCTCGTAATTTTGAGAGTGCTCGCAACTGTAACCAACGAGCAAACAACGCGCTAACGTTTAAGAATATAGTTTCCTTCTAAAACAAGATGCGAGCCGAACGTGAATCGTATCTCCATCGTAAAAGTGACTATGAATACCAACCTTAGACTCGAATTCCGATAAGTCATGCCTGTGAATGTAGTTTTCAGAAGTAATATTCGGATAGTTCAACACCTAAAGGCCCCAAGTGCCTCGTGAGCCAGCTAACATACAAGCTTTGCTTGATCGAATTAATCGGGGACACAAAAGGCACTGTGATCACCACTCCTTGAAAACGGAGTTCTAGGTTTGAGTATTAGCTACTACAGACTTCAGCTGGCTATGAAATGAATTACATGCCACGTCTTTATAGGTGCATCAATTATGGAATAGCAAAAAAAAAAAAAAAAAAAAATTGTACAAGATATCCGAAAAGTCTATTCCTGATTACAAACTTTATTTATATTCGCTATATGTAAGATAGAGATATGAAACCGGTGCCAAAATGTTGGCAAACTAACCAAGTTTTTTGTAGCAACAGGACAACACATCAGTAAGTCTCCACGTCAACACCCTTGGTAGCACGTAGCACATCTAGTCGATATTCAATTTCTGTCCATAGATTACAGGAGGGATCGATGCAATGACTGAGGATATCCATTGTTGCAGAGTTGCAAGATCTGATACAGGAGTTATGTAGACATTGTCCTTGACATAAACCTATAGAAACAAATCTAAAGCGGTTATGTCAAGACAGCTTGAAAGCCAAGCTGTCGGGCCATCACGACCGATACATCGTCCAGGAAAAGTCGTATCAAGACAGGCACAAACCTCCAAACCCTAGAGGCGGTTCACCGTCTTGTTGGAAAATGACATCTCGATGATACTGGAACAACTGAGGAACTGCCTACAATTGCAAAATGTCCAGATACACTGGATATGTGGTGGTGCCCTCAGCGAAAAAGAATGGTCCGATAATTTTGTCATGCAGAAGCGCGCACCAAACATTGGTTTGTGAGCTGCCTCTGGTACACTATGACACCTCTCCAGCGGGCTTTGAACCCCAAATACGCACGCTATGCCGGCTCACTACACCACTAACCAAAAATGTAGCCTCGTCAGGAAAGCACCATGTTTGAGATAGCCATTACCGCCTTCAATACGTGATAACATTTAGACTGCAAAGTCATACCGACGCGTGGCGTCATTGGGCAACCTAGCCTGAACAATATGCCATTTGTCTGAACAAAATAAAACACGCTTGTGTCGGATATAATGAAGATAACTTTTGGGCGTCTGCAAACCACCTAAGGCCCTACGCACCGATTTCTTGGGACTTCGCACAACAAAAGATTGCCTCACTGCTTCTACCCGGTAAGTCAGCAACAAATTTTGTGTTCTTAAACTTGCCATACCACGACTTAATGCTCTTGACATTGGGCAGCATCTTTCCCATACGTTGTCTGAAAGTTCCTCTGCACTGTTATTGGTGACCGGGTCTCGTGGTACCAGAGGACGCACTGAGCTTTCTCCTGATTTGTGAACATGTCCGGTTTCCTGGACACTGCAACTACTACACTACAGCCACGTTACTGAAACTTGCAACAAAAAACTTGGTTAGTTTGCCAACATTTCAGCACCAGTTTCACATTTATATCTTACATATAGCGTATATAAATAAAATTTGTAATCAGGGAAAGACTTTTCAGACATCTTGCACTGTGGTATTTTAAATGCGGAATTCTGTGGCAAAACTACGATCGAACGTGTATAAAATCACTGTTTACCCACAACTTTCAGTGCACAAAGGAGAATAAAATGTAATTGACTGTCACGCTGCTAGAAAAATATCCGACGAAACGGCTGGAGCTCTTCAAAACAGAAATGGATCACCTGCATATCGAAGAAACACAACTGCTTTGCATTATTGTAGTTTTGTTTGCTGCGGCCGTTGAGAATCGTCGGTTGCCTACTCGGACCGCCAGAAAGAGTGTTTTCTTTCTTTAAGTAAGGAATAGAGGTCAGAATTACACCATATTTTAACACATACCCCTAACTGCACTGTCGTAATAGCGTCGCTCGTTTCTCATTTGATTTTGCAGATAAGGCCTACATATAGCGTTCAATGATTCACCACAGATTCTGAGTAGCTGGAATGTCAAAGGAAACAAAGATAGATATTATTATTTACTAGCGACAAAAATTAAAGATTTACAGAAGCGAGGCGTATAAAGAGTATATACTGCTGAATCTATCCACGATTTGTGTATAGCACTTAGTTAATAACAATGTACAGAATCAAATCGGTAAATTTATATACACAAAACAACCTCTCGTACTCATGTTAGATTTTCTGGTTCCATGTACGTAACAGTTCCGAACATTCCCAAGGTGCCTGGCCCCGGGTTTAACATTTTTCACGCCCATGGGCATTCCGAAAATCGTAACATAATGTGTTCAAAATTCCAACTAGAAACGCGAGCGCGTAGTCAAGATGGCGGACACTTGAATAAATGCCTCAAGCTGTGTATGTTAACGTGAAAATTAGGCGTTTTTAAATAAAAATATATTTGTCTGCCACATTAATTTTAATACTAGTGTAAATAACACTTGAAAAATGCGCAATACCATGGCAGAGTACACGTTAATATTATATAGCCATTTCTCGCTTTTATCACCATGGGGCGCGTGACTCACTACCGTGTGGTTCCCACCTATCCCATTACATTTTAGAGTTCAACCCCCTCTCGGGTTACATTTTTTATAAAATCTTTATATGTTGCATTTGATATAACATATCTAAGTATTGATACACAAACTTAAATACACATGTAATTTATGATTTTGTTACAAACTGTATATTTCTGGCATCCGTCGACTGGTTCTGGTTGTTTGCTACTCTAGTTAAACGAACATTTTCCCTATTCAACTTAAGATCGCTTAAATAATTTTAACAAACACACAATAACGTTGTTTTTAATACTGCAGGATATTTGTCAAAATATTTTTGGCTCCCGGACTATAAAAGAGCGCACACAAATGCACGAACTAGATAAAGTATTGAGATAATTTATACCTTTGTGCTAACGAATGGCGTAAACAACCATCGCACAGGTTATGTGTAAACTTGTTTACGTATCATTTCCCACACACAAGCAGTACAAAGAAAATAGAGCTCGTCCATCGTAGGGAGCAAAACTATAATGACTGCAACCGCCCGTCCGTTATGAGTTGGCTTGGCTGCTGTTTAGACTTCACACGTTAATAAGTGGTTATGAACTGGTTATGTTCTCTTCTACTGCAGAACCTAGTATTCTTTCTGTTACGCGCGTGGACATAAGATACGGTGGCAGAAATACTTATCGTGTAGGGACGACCTAAGGTGAATGTACACAGACCTCGCAAAGAAGACGTATGTGCGTGTTATCACTCTAATATTGCACATAATTTAAGGAAAAATACAGTGGGCCGTGATCTCGCCTCATTTGAAACCCACTCTTTGTGGAATAAGAGCGGCTGGTCAGCGAGCAAACCGAAACTAGCACAGCGAAATGTCTGTATGCCTCGTCCTGCGCACTTGTGAGGTTGTGAAGGTCATTATGTTTCGTGACTGTCCCAATTGTTAAGAACTCCAATAAAACTATGAGAATTCGATATCATGCCAGAGTGAAGAGGTACTAAAAAACAGACTAAATAGTTCGTCGGGAGTGTAAGGGGAAGTCTAAGGGAGTCATTCGCTGAAAGTCATCAGCTTCCCAACGAGTCCAGGGAGTGCGGTCACATTTCACATTTGTGTTTGATGCGTGGCGAATTACATCGTGTGATCAGCCAGCGAGGCGGATCACGCCAGAACACTAGGTGTAGCGTTGAACTGCCTCTCGGAGTGTTGTAAGTAAACTCTGCTACTGTCAGCGTTGACAGAACTACGCGCACATGTTCACGAGATTCGCTCGCACAGGATGCCAGCCTTGCCTTGATCGTTACGTAAGACGTCCCACGTTAGTAGCAGTACTGCACACTCGTCACTGTGTCGCCGAGGTGAACTGGAAACACGCGGACTACACGACGCAACATTTCTGTAACTGTAAATTAAGGACTCTGCCTACTAAGCCTGAAACCGCGAACTTCAAATGGGAAATCAATGTTAAAGAAACTCCTTCTCACTGCATCTATTTTAAAGATAAAAGTTTCAAACAAAAAAAATTATTCAACGCTACTTCCTCATAAAATACTGCCATGTTAAATAGTTTAATATATATATATATACATATTTTTTTTTTTTGTAGAATGTAAAATTTAATGTTGAATACTGTATTATAAAACAAATATTAAACAAAAAAATTGACAATTTTTCTTAACGTGCCAGTATTTCTAAACAAATGTCACGCAGAATATTTTTTGTTCGAAACTGTTATTTTTCGAATTGATGCATTGAGCAGGAATTTCTTTATCATTGATACCCCTTTTAAATTCCGTGGTAGCAGGCTTGATAGGCAGCGCCCTTAACACCTGCTTTATGCTGGTGAGCTAATCGAAGGTGGCTCACAAACTAAGATTAGGCCTCCGCCAAAAGCACCATTCATATCCACGGGATAACGAGGAGTAGAACCTACGAATCCTTGCATTGTAAGCTGTCGTTCCGGCCAACTATGACGCAGAGGTCGACCACTGGTTTGGGTCAATAATTGGTTTCAGCTGAACACATTAAGAGGGCGTGGAACATGAATTAACTCTAAATACTTAAATTGAATGTTGAGTTGAGTTAAGAGATTTGGGTGGCTCTTAACAAACAAGGTCTTGAGAGCCAATGAGGGTGAAATTAGGCGAAAATGGAGCAGCGCTGGAATGAAAGGGCGAAAATCTGGGAGTAACCCGGCCGGGGATTGTACCGGTTCGTCTTGGTGGGAGATGAGGAGTCTAACCGCTCAGCAACCGCACCCCCCACTTAAATCGAACTTTACGGGTTTTTTCGAAGTAGTAATAGAAAAACCAAAAAGGGGCAAACTGTTTTTGTTAACTTTGTAAGCAACTATTTTGTCTGGTTGATGTATTTATTTTGTGCAGGAATAATATTTAAAATTTACGGCGTCAGAAACAGTTTATCACACTGGTAAAATATTTGCTTACATATATAATAACAACAATGATATACGATTGCCCCTTCCTGGTTTTTTTCTACTGCGGCTTCTGTAAAGTTGCAGAGTACAATTAACATATATAGCAGTATTTCCCAAAGTATGGGTCGCGACCCACTGGTGGCTCGCAGACTAAAATTTGGTGGGCCCCGAAAAATATAATTCCATACATAAACATATGCATGAGTTTTGAATGTTATAATTTAGAACCTACACACATGCAATGCAACTGTCAATCAGACGTAAAATACTACGCAGTGAATGCGANTTATAATTTAGAACCTACACACATGCAATGCAACTGTCAATCAGACGTAAAATACTACGCAGTGAATGCGACCCCCGCCGCCGCCCCGCCTCTCCAGCGACCAAAATGATTTTCAAACCAAATTAGTAATATAACACATTGTGTAATGCTGTTTGATTTGGTATGTTTTTCATTAAAATTGTTCTTTAATACTTCACCTTTTTAAAACTATTTTATTGATCCTACTACCCTTCACTCCCTTACGCTGCGTAAGAAATACAATGTGAACACGATGGAACAGCGAAACGGTACGTTTCTCGCATAAGGCATTAAAGTGGGCCCTGAACTTTGGCATTTTTTTTAATGGGTCGCGGTTCATAGAGCTTTGGGAATCACTGCTCTGTAATGTTAATTTACGTCCCAAGCAACTTCTAAGTAGCGCACACACGGCTATCTGTTCGAGCACGAGGGTGAAAGTGAAAAGTGAAAACGAAAGTGGACAGTGGCTTCCGCGCTATCTTGCAAGAAATTGTTTTGATCACAGAAGGTGAATGTTTATGAGTCAATTCTTCGAAGGCATGTGTATTAAACAATAAGTTATTGTACATACCATTTTTAAATCTCAAGTACAATTTTTGATCACTCTCCTGCTCCGCCCGGTTTTTTTACGAGCAGTAACATAAGAAAAAATGTTAAAACATGTAACGTTGCGATTTTCCCAAATATTTTTATATTATTATTACCTTTTGATTTTGGATTATTTGTTTGTGGTAACGATTAAGTAAGATAATTTTCAAATTAACCTTTAATATATAATTTAAGCAAAGTTCAATGTAATTTTGATTATGTCACGAGTTTATTGATGCAGAGGTAATTTAGAGGTTAAGGCTATTTATATTCTTACTATTCATTTTGTCCTTAGAGGGTATCAAGTATTGCATTGTTCCCTTTTCAGATAAAGGTTTAGATGTTATTATTGTCCTTACAGGGTAGTAAGTATTTAAATTTGTAAATCACGTGAAATAAAAGAAAAGTGTCCTGATTGGTTCTCGTTTCGCCATTGCTGATTGGATGAGGAGTGAGGCGTGGTCAGCCGACAGCCAATCAGGACACAGGTTACAAAAATTGTGACACAGAAGATTGAATATAACTTTTCCTCTAACAGAAATACCGTCACCCCCACCGAGAACAGACGCACATAGGCGATAAAGAAGATAAATTGATAAAAATGATTAATAATATATTTGCGTAAATATTACAATTGCTGCAAGGTGTTCTAAAGTTTAAATATTGATAATGTAAAACGAATGAGCCTAATTTTTTTATGTTTTGAGAATACGAAATGATTGATTGTGTATAATTTGTTGAAGAAGAGCAAGTCAATAAAAAAGGAGAACATCTATTTTCCTGAAATGTTACAACTGGCGACCCAAACGTGTGGCTGAAGAAAGAGCTTCGAGAACCACGGTCTTTGGAAGCTGTGAACTTCGGCAGAAGGAAGAACCACGCCCAGGAAAGAAATATTGCTTCACTTCGAGGCTACGGGAGAGCGGAGATGCGCTGCCCTGAGGGATGCCGTTTGCCATATGCAGATGACACACCAAGGGACATAGTCAGAGCAATTCGCCCTGAACCGCAAGTGTCGGAGAAATAANTTTGCCATATGCAGATGACACACCAAGGGACATAGTCAGAGCAATTCGCCCTGAACCGCAAGTGTCGGAGAAATAATTTTTTTTTTGTGTTAACAGGTTAAAGAAAAAAAATATTGTAAGTACATATTCTTGATCAACTGTGTTCTAGACCTATGTAGGGCAAAAGTAGATTGGTTGTAGAAAAAATTGTTTTAATTTCTGGTCAACATGCCTAATATGCAGCAAGTATTCGGTTGTTGTTAGAAAAATTGAAACTCTACAGAAAAAAAAATGCAAAAGGGTAGCGAAACCATACAGAAATAAATGCAAACAGGGTTTGATAATTTGGGGAAAAAAAAAAAAAAAAAAATTGGCCAGTTTGGAGCAAAATCATAGAGAATGGCAACAACATTTAAATAACACAAATGTCGAACACACAGGGTAAAGGAAGCTGTAGCTGAACAAAAAGGAAATATTTAAAAAAAATACGAGTAGAATAGAGAAGATTAAGGTTAAAGGATATGAACAAGAGAGAGAGGAGAAATGTAAACAAGATTGTGATGTAATGTGCAAACAGGGCTAGGCATCACTAGATGATAAGGGTGTATTATCTTCAGATGAAATACTAGCTTTTGAAAGGGAAGCGAATTTTTTTTTTGGACATAATAGGGAAAACATACCTACAATTAATGAACGAGTGTGAAAGAATGTTGAACACATTGAAGGGGGGTGGGTAAATGAAACACAATCATCCAGAAGTAGGGCCAAATGTGGTGAAATGGGATGAGCAAACTTTGCATATACACATAAGATGAAAAGGGCAAACATGAGAAATAAAATTAAGAAAAAATCACTAGTGGGCGAGGGGAGGGTTAGATAAACAACAGGTAGAAATATTCAGGAATTTTGCCGAGACACACAAAAACAGACAAACAACGAAGAAAAAGAAAAATAAGGGTAGAGGTAAATCGGTAGGTAAAAGAAAAAGAAATGGAAAAGGAGATGCAAAGTGAGCATGACAGGGGGAAAAACTTGGTAAAATATGTATTTTGTTTGATATTTTTTTTTGCCACAGAAATAACATAAGAATGATAATATTTTGGTATTGAATGTAAATTTGTTTTGTTAAATGAAGATGCATACAGAGTAAAAGGAAAGTATGTTACAATATGTATAGGGTAAAGGATACAAATTGGTATGTGCCCCTACTCAGGTTATGGAAATCAGAATAAAAACTTATGGAATTAATTGTGAAAAGGAAATAATTTGGTTGCTATATATAAGGCTATGTAAAGAAATGTAAAGGGAAAAGTGTTGTTATAATTGTAATGAATTTGTTTGGATAACGAATGAAACATAAACAAGTTGGGATAAACACCCAGGAATTAAGTACAGTCATGAGAAAATAACTGTTTTCAGACAGCAAATAAATGGTAATTGTATTGTAAGTATATTAATTTCTCACACAAAATAACTGAAGGAAAATAATGTTGCTAATAAACTAACGGAATTACAATAATGTCAAAAAACTGCATAAGAACAATGCCATAAGAACATGTTTATATGTAATATAAAATAAAGATACGATATAAGTTATGTAAAATTGACTTTTTACGAAGAGATCAGTTGTTTTGTTGTATTGAAACAGAAATATTTAGTGCTGAGAAAAAATATTTTTGTAAAGTATTATAGATAGAAAAAACGTAACTTAGTGAGTCATATAGAAAATGTTGTAAACCAATGTTTTAGCTTCTTTCGAATATACTATTGAAAAGTTCTAACTTATAAATAATGGTTGTGAATTTTCTTGAAATAAAGTGTAAAAAACATGTTGCGCCAATTCTAGTGAGTCAACGGTTAGGTTTGTTTCGGTGATGTAACATTTCAGTTGGAATAGAAGGCCGAAATTCTGTTATCCTTTTTTTATTGACTCGTTCTTCTTCAACAAATTAGACAAATAATTCTTTCGTATTCTCAAAAAAAAAGTTCATTCGCTTTACATTATCAATAATTAAACTTTAAAACATCTTGCATCCATTTTAATATTTACGCAATTATATTATTACTAATTTTTGTCAATTTTTTCTTCTTTATCAATCACACGCTTCTGTTCTCAGCGATGGTGACTACATTCCTTACAGGAAAAAACCTCGATTCAAACTTCAACGTCACTTCTGTTGTTACTTGCACTCTGATTGGCTGTCGTCTGACCACGCCACACTACTCATCCAATCAGCAATGGCGAAACGAGAGCCAATCAGGACACTTTTATTTAATTTCACGTGATTTACAAATTTCAATACTTACTACCTTCTAAACCTTTATCTGAAAATTAAACAATGTGATACTTGATACCCGCTAAGGACAAAATGAACAACAATAGCCATAACCTCGAAAACATCAATCAACTCGTGACATAACCAAAATTCCATTGCACTTCGNAATTACCTCTACATCAATCAACTCGTGACATAACCAAAATTCCATTGCACTTCGCTTGAATCATATATTAATTTGAAAATTATCCTACTTAATCGTCACCACAAACAAATAATCCAAAATCAAAAGGTAATAATAATATATATAAACTGCAACGTTACAAACATTTTACTCAGATATAAATATGCTACTTTATATTAAAATCACAGAAATACAGGCATAATTAAATAAAAAAATGTATTTTCTGAAGTATAGTTGTTTGTAATATATATTCCGGTACTACCGACAAGCAATGACAATAGTTGGCAGTCGTTGCCATATGCTGCGCAATAGCAGGCATGCTGCGTGACGGTAGAATGATTAACACCATCCAGCTTACTAAAGCTCAGGTCATTACGTGCTCCAAAAAATAAAATAACTGCGGATGAGCCATAAGTTTGCTAGAATATATTAATATTACTTGATCTACACAGTGTATACACATTAAATATTAAAATTTATTTGTACAACCAACAACTTATTACCTGGAAATGTAGTACATGTTTTTTTTACAGAAGTAAACTTTCTACAGTACTCGTACTGAACATAACCTGTTAGTAGCCTTGTAACTAAATGAAGAAATTATAGTTGATATATTTTTAATCTTCAAGAATACAACCACTCCACGTTTCGAAATCACAAACACGTGACAATCAGTNGCAACTAAATGAAGAAACTGTATCTAAAAATGCAATTTATAGTTGATATATTTTTAATCTTCAAGAATACAACCACTCCACGTTTCGAAATCACAAACACGTGACAAGCAGTAAGGTTTACTAGTTACTTATTACTTCAATCCTGCTATTGCTAGTTTTGAAGAAACATCCTGCCTGTAACTTCGGTATTTAACGTCATCACTACATGGCTGGAACGTAGTATATTACAATCCATAAATAGTTCAATGTTCTAACGTTTTATTAAGAGTAATTTTTAAATTGGTGGCAAATTAAATTGTTTTCTTACTGTTTTAACACTGTTACTTGATCTAAGTAGGGCAGTACTTTCAGGTCCACGGTAAGAAATAAATGATTTAAGGACAAACTTAAACACGACGAACTATAACGAACACTGGCGGACCGTAAAAATCGTAGGGCTGGTCGGTTGTGTCGGGGCACGGCAGTAACAGGGATAGAAATGACCGAACGGCGCAGCCTGACACGGAGGTCACCTGCCTCCTGGGTTGACGAGAGTCAGTCGTGGCTGGCTACCAGGTGTGCCGCATTGTTGTCTAACACTTGGTGTTTTCTTTTCCTTTTTATCCGCGCCCACACTTCCTCCCAGCCACACCGAGACGGCCCTGCTTCAACCTTTCCAAGGTCACTCCCTCTCCCTCACGCCAGTCCCCCCACCCACACTTCGAAGCTGGCACACGCACGACGGGCCTCGGCGGACACGGCGTCGGAGTGGCGCGCCACGACGTTCCATTGAAGCCGCTAGCACTGGTTCACGGAGGAAAGTACAACATATAAGCGCCACATTATATCTATTTCATTAATGTTACGAGATACACAGCGATCAACCAGCATAATGGCATTGAATAACTGCACTGCTACTCATATTCACAAAGAATAAGATATGAATTCGTTACATTTTATTTTTAAATTACTTTCACGGCTTTGTTTATTTTTGTCAAGAAAACTGTAAAACAAATGTAATTCTTAAAAAACATCAACTTAAAATTTTCCCGTGAACAGGAACATAACAGAAATATTTACACCACCACGGCACAGTATTATTTATTAAACTTTTCAGAAGCATGTAATTATTGCACGCATGGCCAAAATCAGAAAAAAATATTGCCGACGGAGTTCTCAAAAACAACGAAGTGCCATAATCGTGTATAGTCCATTTACGGTTACTTCCAACTTTTCTGAAGCCCTGTTAAATTTCTACTTCCAGGATATTCCTCCGCCTCATTCAAATAAAGTTTAACCAAGTCAAGAAAATTACACCAAAAGGTCGACGCACCGCATTCGTGCGCGTTCAATGTAATAGTATTTTGCACAAGGACTATTTCTTACTAGGCATTGCCAGCACACATTTTTTCTCTCCGTTTTTATTCACATTGATTATAACTGAAATATTACAAGTAATAGTTATAATATAAGTAAAAATTTAATTTAAGCAAACATAAGATAAACCTACACTTATGTTAACACAAGTACTAAACGCTTGCGATACATGGCATATTTAGGAATCAACCAAATGCGTAATACATGGAGTGATTTTTGAAACTTTTGATTAAAAAAGTGTGAAGAAACCGCCCGGCAACAGACTATATCTGTATTTATGATTATATTCGAACATGAGGCGACCATTTAACTGATTACCCAAGAGTTAAACATAATTAGGTCAGATAACACACGTAAATTTTTTAATGATATTTGAAAGCACATACATTGTCTAGCTGCGCACACAACAGAAGCGTGTTGTCAGAACAACGAATGAAGAGCTCTGAGGAAGAAAAATACTTGTGATAGCACGTGTTTTGTGTGAAGAAGAGGACGAAGAAGACAGAGAAAAGCTAAGTATATGGATACATCCGATCAAGAGAAAAATACAAACTCTGGGCGTGTTTCATCTACTTTCAGATTTTAAAAGAGATTCCACAAAATTTTTTCAGTATTTTGGAATGTCAAAGATATACATTTTCAGAACTGCTGAATCTACAGTAATTCCTACTAATATAACTTTCGTAAACACAAAATTTTACCATGAAACTACATCCGAAGAGAGGTTGTTAGCTTGCTTGATGTACTTCAAATGTGTATTTAGGTATGCATTTTATTAGATTTAATTTTACGTAGTGCATCATTGAATTTAGAGATGAATCCGTTCTTCGTCCACTATTTTGGAAGATAGCACTACATATCACGAAAAATGTACTCAACCTATTCTCGCCAAATTTGGCACGTAACAGATGCAATTTAAATGGATAAAAAACCTTTTTCAAAATGGCGGTTATACACGTATTTTAAGCGTATTTTATGTATTTACCATACCGCTCGGCCAATTTCGACCAAACTTTGAATGTTGAAAGTGCTCAATACAAGTATCGTATAAACCAATACATAACCACTTCTGTCTTCTACTTTGTATGACTGCACCACAAATAATGTTTTTGTGTCATATTTCGGGGAAACAATCAACCGATTCCTACCAATTTTTGCAAAGTAGTAATACTACGGTGGGCTGTATCAATTTATATATTTTAAGAGCATCAGACTCTATATAAAATTTTACCATAGTATGTTATATCTACGAAACCATGAATCCAATTTAAACTTAAGTTTGTATGATGTCAGTATCTACTACAACTATAAAATGTGCGCATATAGAGACTCTCCTGTGAGCCACATTTTAAGATTGCGACACACGAAAAAATTAAGCTTTTATGTCATATTTCGGGAAACAACAGATTTCTATCAAATGTGGCAAACAAGTAGTATTACGATAGGACAAAATAATTAATATATTTCGACGGACTTATATTCAAAATGGCGGTAAAACAAACATTTTAGTTTAGTATGCTATATCCGTAAAACCATGCAACCAATTTCAACTTAAGTTTGTATACTGGCAGTATCTATGCAGGCATCAAATGCACTTTTACATAACTTTCCCCGCCATTTTAGAAGATAGCAACACATGTAAAATTAAGCTTTTATGTAAGTGGCTCAGACACACATTTTCACAATATTTCAGGTTGGTAAACCCTATTTACGAAAACATTATACTGATCACATCCGAAGTTGATGCTCCGAATCTTACCTCCGCAATGTAGTTGGTTGCACACTATCTTATGGTGCACATTTTTCTGGGTTAGAGTCCCGGTTAAGGCATGTGTGTATTTGTAATTGTCTCACTACTGTTACGTGTGTTTCTGGTTCCACCTCTAATGATATTGCTGTCAACGATATTTCAAGGTCTGTTTACCATCTAAGCTTTTAAAAACTTCATAAAAAATTATTTGCCACCATGTAAAGGAAAGCAGGCTAATTAGCTATATAAGTAACTTATTGTTTATTGTTAATACCATTAACGTTAAAATTTTTAGTCCTACAGTATTCACGAACTACCATTTTCAACTGAAACTGCATATTTACTTCATCATGCAACCAACCGATCAGCAACAACTGCCAGTCAAGATTCTCTCTCGACCATTGTGACCGAAAGTGCCGGTCCCTGCTGGTGATAGCACGTGGCGGTCAAGGTGTAGTGTGAGCGGGTTAGGAATGTTTAAATCGAAAAAAAAAAAATTGATATTATTTATATTGGTTATGTATTAAAAGTATCGTTTTACGAAATGATATATCGAAAGAAAAATATCGATTTTCGGTACATCAGAATATGATATTTTATGTATTAAAGGACTTGACAAATGTAAAATTGCTTTGAATACTACATATTGACGACACGAGGCATTGCATAAAGATGTGGCGCCTGTTTTTGTTTCATATTGCCAAAGTAAACATATACATTTTTTATTTTAATTTTTGTATTCAAAATAGAGATTATTAAAATAATATTTTTAAAATATTTACTTCCGATACCTGGAAAAAATATATTAATTTCGATATAACTGTCGTTGATATAATATCGTCATTCCGGCACATTGTATTTTTTCAACATCCCTAGCGGGCTGCATTTAATAGCACGAAAATCTTGACAGACCCGCCCGCAACTGCAGGTCCGCGACGTGCTGGTGTAGTGTGCACTATCAATAATAGTGAGATAATTAAGTATCCCTACATAATTTTCATTTGCCAGATCTGGAAACTTTATTATTGTGTATTTGTACCCTGTATCGGGATTCAGTTCGTTTTATTCATACATAACGAAAATTTTTCGAATACTACTGAAGTGAAGTTTACATGACTGGTGAATTTGTATTCATAATATAACATTTCATGCAAATGCGATAATGTATACTAATTATGCATATTACATTGCTAATTTAAATATTTAAAATAGCAGATTTACAAAGGCGCTACATACTTCGCGTAATTAATGGTGCTATTCAGTGCGGCATATCGTCAATAGGCTACAATAGAACTCCTCCCCCCCCCCCNAGTATTCGTACAGTCACAAATACAACGAGAAATAATGCATTCTGTGTACTCCAGGAACAAACACAATTGCACCTCACATGTATATCATACGTATAGAGTTGTTCATAGAATGAATAAATAAATAATACTTCTTACAGGAGGCAACAACAAAACAACACGAAATTACACTTCGAAAACAAAAGTAACACTGTTTTGCTTTTCTCGGTACTTCATATGCCTGTGAGTGACCACCTTAACCGTTTCTGCATGGAATACACAAGCTTAATGGTGGTTTCCGCACTAACGAATGTTACGATATTATTGCAACAGTATGTTCTTCAGCTGCGATTTACTGGATATGCAATGTTTCCTCACTCTTTCCTATAGCTCTCTCAACAGATACTATGTTCGACCGACATCTGGCGACGGTTCTGAATCTTCAGGGTGTATGGCGTTTGTAGAGTAGCCAGGCCTGAACAATTTCTGCAGTTTGTCTGGAATCGTCACCTTGCTAGACGCATTAATCGGTTCCTTAAAACAGTTTCTCAGGACACTTCTTTAAGTCACATTTAAGTACGTTTATAAAACCGTATATGTCCATATTTCCGTCTATGAAAATTAGTTTCCCAAAACCAGACGCAGCCATACAACCACAGACCGTAACATCACTGTCATATTCAACAATAGCTTGCAGATTCTGGATGCCAAGGTCGGTCTTGAGCTTCCTCCATACCAATATGCAGCCATAATTGTGAAAAATGTTAACTTACTATTCGAGAACACAATTATGTTCTACATGTATGTTATACAATTAAGTACTTGAAACGCAGGTTTCGCCAGCGAAGAAATGTTTCTATTTCATGCCATATCTTTTATTTCACGAGAACTAATAACAGAATGAGCATAAAAGAATATCCTAACTTTGAAGGTCTATACTATCAAAACCAAACAGCCTACAACCTTGGTTGACCAATCAAATGAACCGTGGAACTGTGAAGTTTATTTACCATACATTCATAAATGTTCAATGTGACCACCATGAGCGGCCCAAACGACATCTACGCGATAATCAAACTCGTTCCACACTCGTCAGCATGTCCGGTGTTACGGTTTGGATGGCGTCCGTAATTCTCGCTTTGAGGTCGTCAATGTTAGCCGGCAATGGTGGACGAAACACTTGATCCTTTATGTACCCCCACATAAATAAAACGCACGGAGTAAGATCCGGGCTTATTGGAGGCCAGCGATGAAGAGCCATGTCACCAGCTGCTCCTCGACCAATCCAGCGTTGCGGCAACGTCTCGTTCAGGTATCCGTGAACAGCTAGGTGCCAATGGGGTGGCGCACCATTCTGCTGGAAAATTAAGTCCCCCGCCGCCTCTTCTAACTGAGGAAACAACCACTCTGTAAGCATGTCCAAATAAGGGATTCCAGTAACAGTGGGCTCGTGAAAAAAGAAAGAGCCGAAAACAGTGTATTTGAATACTGCGCAAAACACGTTCACTTTGGGGGGAGCGTGCTCATGTTCGGTGGTTTCATGTGGAGGCTCCTGACCCCATATTCGCACGTTGTGCCGGTTCACCTTACCGTTTGTATGGAACGTCGCTCCATCGCTAAAAACCAGCTTAGACATGATGACATCGTCTACCTCGTTCTGGGCACATAAAGGAAACATCAGACCGTCCCCTTCACATATACGGGTCGAATGCGAGCTCGCTTCTCCCTCAGCCCCTCAAACCGAGAGTTACGAACGCCACACAAACCGCAACACCAGACATGCTGACAAGAGCATGGGACGAGTTTGATTACCGCGTAGATGTCGTTTGGGCCGCTCATGGTGGTCACATTGAACATTTATGAATGTATGGCAAACAAACTTCATGGTTCCACGGTTCATTTGATTGGTCAATAAAAGTTGTAGGTTGTTTGGTTTTGATATTATAGACCTTCAAAGTTGGGGTATTCTTTTATACTTATCCTGTATTTCATTTTCGGTCAATCTGCCGACCACCTGCACCTATTAATCATTAGCTCTACATAAAAAATTATCCCCCTCCCACACCAATCAATTTCATCGTCCATTGACTTCAAGCTTGTGCCTTCAACCTAATATTTTTACTATTGGACACTAGTGTTTACTGGTTATTTCTTTTTTCAGCATCTACCACCAGAGAGCTCCCATATCGTTCATTTCCAAACTTGTGGACTACTAGAATCCTCCAAACATGGCGTATATATAATCTCTACTGTATTAATAATAGCATTTTAATTTTAAAAAATTGAACCACTCTTTAATAAAACACAACATATTTAATTTATTTTTATTCGAGAAAATCTATTAACAATTACATGAGGAAACACATAAGGACTTGAATAAACATTTTCATATTTATATGTAGGTTTTATAAAGAAATACTCCGGATCACTTGAATAAACTATTTATTAGTTTTAAGAAAGAACAATATAATTTCAACAAGGCACATAGCGCCATGACACTCCAACGGTAGCTTGATTGCTAATCATTTGTTTACAGTGTTGCCATCTTAAAAATGTGACAAACTTTTAATATTGCATTGTATATTATATTACAACACCCACCCTCAATGCAATATTTACCTAAATTTTACACAAATAAATTTACATGGTTACTCCACACTGATTAGTGAATTTAAAAATTAACTCTTTGTTTAGGGCTTTTGTAAACATATCAGCTAACTGTTCTTCAGTTTTTACATATTTCAGAGACACTCTACCTTTTATTATTAATTCTTTAATATAGTGAAATCTAATATCGATATGTTTTAACCGCTTGACACTACTTGTATTTGCAACCGATATTGCGGACTGGTTGTCACAAAAAATTGTAGTCGGGTCAACAATTTTTACCCTAAAATCATTTAACAAATTTTGTAACCAACATGCTTCACTAGCTGCCATACTAATTGCTATGTATTCAGACTCAGTTGATGAGAGACTTACAGAGCATTGTTTCTTCGAATACCATGAAATCAAACAATTTGAATACATGAAACAATAGCCAGTGGTAGATTTTCTATCTCTGAGATATCCTGCCCAATCAGCATCGCAGTAACCCACTAGCGATTTATCATTACATTTATAAACCAATTTATAATCAAGCCGTTAACAGTACATTGTTTGCATTGTTTTGGTATCGGCTTAATATAGAAACAGCTACACACAGATCTGGTCTTGTGCCTGAGACAGCATACATTAAGCATCCTATCATTTGTCTACATACATTTTTAATATTTTGATCTGTTTGGCACTCCTTATTTTCAAACATTTTAGCATTAAAATTTTGGTCCATGGGGGTTGACATTNATCTGTTTGGCACTCCTTATTTTCAAACATTTTAGCATTAAAATTTTGGTCCATGGGGGTTGACATTGGCTTACATTTTTCCATTTTGAATTTCCTCAATACATTTTCTAAATAGCTTTTCTGACTTAATTTGGTTACACCACTTTCTAAGTTTTGTTTGACATTTATTCCTAGAAAATCAGATACTAAACCCAAATATTTCATTTTAAATTCTTTCTGTAACATTAGTTTGACATCAGAAATTTGGNCAGATACTAAACCCAAATATTTCATTTTAAATTCTTTCTGTAACATTAGTTTGACATCAGAAATTTGGTTCTAATTTGTGCCAAAAATTAACAAATCGTCAACGTATATTAGAATATACATTTGATCTTTATCATTGCACTTTGAATAAAGACATGAGTCACACTGTGACCTCACAAAGCCTCCTCTGGTTAAAACTGAGTTGAACTTTTCATTCCAATATTTGGGTGATTTTTTTAGACCATACAAAGATTTGGTTAACTTGACAATATTTTTATCATCAAAATATGCACCATCTGGTAAATGAATATAAATTTCTTCATCAATTTCCCCGTATAAAAACGCCCCAGTTACCTCANAGATTTGTTTAACTTGACAATATTTTTATCATCAAAATATGCCCCATCTGGTAAATGAATAAAAATTTCTTCATATATTTCCCCGTATAAAAACGCCCCAGTTACATCAATTTGGTAAATAGGTAAGTTACGTTCGGTTGCTATGGCTGTTAATAATCACAAAGTTGACAATTTAGCCACAGGTGCATAAATCTCATTTAAATTCAAGTCATCATTTTGTTCAAAACCCCTAGCTACCAACCTAGCTTTATACTGTATATCATTACCGTTTTCTTTATCTTAAAAACCCACTTACTGCTTACAGTCTTTTCATTTACAGAAGTATCACACACCTCCCATGTANCAGTCTTTTCATTTACAGAAGTATCGCACACCTCCCATGTATTGTTTTCATTTAGAGTCTGTAATTCCCTACTTATTGCTTATTTCCACTTACTTGCATATTCTCTTCTCATTGCCTCTTCGTACGTCTTTGGCTCCTCATCCATCGAATAAATATTGTTACACTTGTAGAACGACGTTTGGTTTCTCGCTCGTTTGCTTCTCCGCTGATCTTGGTGAGTATCTGGTGAACTTTGTAGTGCATCGTCAGCTTCTGAGGAGATGGTGACTTCAGTTTCTGTTTCTTTACCACTGTAACATGGTTCATAATCACTACCTTCGGTCTCGACTTGACTTTCTGACGGTCTCCGTTCTTGTTCACAGCTCAGTTCTTCATCAACATCCCTCCCATTTGTATCTGGTACGCATATGGTTTCTTCTGACACTAAATTTTCCACTTCACACGTTACCAACTGCTGTTTTTCTTGTGTCTTTTCTAGCTCTATACACACAATGTCCCGTTTTACTTCTACAGTGTTCCTGTGTGGGAAAAATATTCTGTACCCTTTTACGTCTTCTCCGTAACCAACTACTATTCCTTTTTCTCCTTTAGAGTCCCACTTTTTCCTTTTTTCTTGAGGGACATGGACAACCACAGGTGAACCGAATATTTTTAATGTTTGAATATCAAAAGTTTTCTTTGTCCACAGTTCGTATGGAGTTTTATCAACTTCAGTGCTCTTCCCAGTTCTATTTAACACATACGCTGCCGTGTTAATTGCTTCCGCCCACAATGACTTAGGCAGATTTTTAGCGCATAGCATGGTTCTAGCTGATTCAATAAGTGTTCTATTTTCTCTCTCTGCCTTGCCGTTTTGTTCAGGTGTGTAAGGGACTGTGCGTTGATGTATTATTCCCCGGTTGAGAAACAATACTTCCAACCTCCTTATTTACAAACTCGAGTCCATTGTCGCTTCTGAAATACTTCACTTTATTTCCAGTTTCATTTTCCGCTTTGTTTATAAATAAATTTCTCGATGCATTTTTTCACTTCATGTTTTCCTTTGACGAAGTAAACATTTCTATATTTTGAATAGTCGTCTTTAAGCATCACAAAATACCTCGAACCTCCCACAGATGTTTCCTCCATGGGGCCACAGGTATCGGCATGAATTAACTCACACGTCCTCGTTGTTTTACTTTGACTGTTAGAAAAAGGTAAACGATGAATTTTCCCTTCTAAACAAATTTCGCATTTCCCAACACAGCTATCGTTTACGGTAACATTATTGTTTTTCAGAACATTTTTCACGTACATCATGTTTTGATGAACAAGTTTTTCATGCCACTCATTTATGTCCGACTTGACTTGTGCAGTACCTGCTACCCCGCATTTATAGCGAAAGTTCAGGTAATACATATTTCCAGCTCGTTCCGCGATTGCCAACAACTTATTTTTCTTGTAAAATTTGCATAAGTTTTCATCTGTCATCATGACATAACCTCTTGCAGTGACGCATTGCACAGAGAATAAATTTGTTTTTAAATCAGGCACGTACAACACGTTGTCTATGGTTGTGTCAATCCATTCTTTGCCATTTGAGACTTGTACCGCCATCTGTCCGCGCCCCTGTGCACTAATTTGCGTTCCGTCACCCAAGATTACGAATTTATTTGATAAACTCGTGATTGAGGTAAACAACTCACGTTTGCAACACATATGTTCACTTGCGCCGGAATCAATTAACCACTCTGTTTCTTGACATTGTTTTTCGAAGGAGTTTGACACCACAAACGCGTTACTATCCTTGTTTTTCTTGAAGCGGCACTGATTCTTGTTATGGCCGGATTTATTACAATAAAAACATTTATTGTCCGACCGGTTATTATGACTGTCTCGATTTTCCATTGAACTATTATTACTTCTGCATTCACTTGCATAATGTCCAAACTTATTGCACTTGAAACATTTAATATTTCTCGTGTCCGTTTTTTTAGCGACGAAAGCTGAAGACTGCGCTGCTCCTCCTTTCTCATGTAATCTTTCTTCCTCGACTAGTAATCTAGCTACCAGGTTTTCATAAGTTTGTTTATCATCCGGTGCCGACTCCCAAGCTGATACAAAATGTTTATAGCCGTCGGGCAGTGACATTAACACTTTTGTTATGACCAATTTATCCGAGATTTCTTCACCCATCTGTTTTAACTGATTCTGCATTTCTTGAATTTTCGACAGGAAAACAGACATTTCTGTACCTTCTTCATACTTATATTGAAAGAATCGCTGTTGTATTATGTGAATATTTGTTTCACTTCTCTGGTTATATACACTTAGTAATTTTCGCCACATCTCCGCAGCCGTAGTGCATGTGATAATGTGCAGCATCACGTCTTCTGACATTCTCGTGACCAGTAAGGTCTGAGCCTTCGCATCCNGATACTAAACCCAAATCTTTCATTTTAAATTCTTTCTGTAACATTAGTTTGACATCAGAAATGTGGTTCTCATTTGCGCCAAAAATTAACAAATCGTCAACGTATATTAGAATATACATTTTATCTTTATCATTGCACTTTGAATAAAGACATGAGTCACACTGTGACCTCACAAAGCCTCCTCTAGTTAAAACTGAGTTGAACTTTTCATTCTAATATTTGGGTGATTTTTTTAGACCATACAAAGATTTGTTTAACTTGACAATATTTTTATCATCAAAATATGCCCCATCTGGTAAATGAATAAAAATTTCTTCATCAATTTCCCCGTATAAAAACGCCCCAGTTACATCCATTTGGTAAATAGGTAAGTTACGCTCGGTTGCTATGGCTGTGAATAATTTGAAAGTTGACAATTTAGCCACAGCTGCATAAATCTCATTTAAATTCAAGTCATCATTTTGTTCAAAACCCCTAGCTACCAACCTAGCTTTATACTGTATATCATTACCAGTTTTCTTTATCTTAAAAACCCACTTACTGCTTACAGTCTTTTCATTTACAGAAGTATCGCACACCTCCCATGTATTGTTTTCATTTAGAGTCTGTAATTCCCTACTTACAGGCATCATTATGCCTGTATAAACTGTGCATCGTATCATTATTACAAGATGTGTATAGTCCATTCGCAGTTTCTTCACACTTTATGAATCAAACCTTTGAAAAAACCACACCATGTACGATGTGTTTGGCTGTTTCCTAAATATGCCATATCTTACACGTTTTATAATTTGGCTGACATAAAAGTATGTTATTTTTGGTTAAATTTAACTTTTACTCATATTGTATCTAAAACTTATAATTTTTAGTTTATAACTAATTTTATTATATAGTGACAAAACAGATGTGTTGTTAATGCCTAGTAAGAAATAGTTATTATGCAAAATATAATTACACTGAGTTCGCACGAATTCTGTGTGTTGGCCCTCTGGTGTAATTTTCTAAGCTTTGTTTATACAAGGCGGAGGAATATCCTGGATGTAGAACTTTAGCAGGGCTTCAGAGAAGTTGGAAGTAACCGTGAATGGAGTATGCATTAGATTTGAGGGCTGTCTTCTGTACCTTTTTCTTGTGTGCCAAATCCGCATCTGATCCATTGTCTCAATCCATATGCACACTGACATCATGTTTCCACTTCTTTGTAACCTCAGCAATATTGTCGACTTCGGTTTTCACAACTATGGGTGCTTCATCACTCCTCCTGAGTACATCGAGACAGCGAGTAATGAGCTTAAAGATTTCTTCATTTATAAGGTCGTCCGAAAGTCTGGCTCTCTTGGCGAGCAAATAGTTCGAGTGAATAGACTGCATCACTCGATGCATGTCGCTAGCCATGTCCTATATAGCTCTGAATAAAAACTGTTACTATTGCTCATTTTAGGTTCAGTTGTTAGTCTCCAACAAACGATTTTCGATCCTTTCCAGGCGTTCGCTGCAGACATCAAATATGCCCCTGCTATGGTTTTAAATATGCGTTTTCGTGGAGGGGTGGGAAATCTAGGCAGCGGTGTATGCTCTGTTGAATCTTTCAGCACTTTCCGATTCTCTTCATTTTGTGCCGATGCCACATTCAATCTGTCGGCGTGCCTTTGAACACCCGTTACATTCTCGTCCTTGGCCATCATATCGCGAGCGATCTCAGTCTTCACCCCTAGCTCCGATAAGTAAGTGCGAAAGGATTTGTTCTGTTCGTGCAACATAATGCTTAATTCCGAGATGATAGCATTACCAGTTTCGAGGACGAAATGTTTAGCAGCAGCATCATCGGATCATTCGGGTTCGTCAACATTTCAAATTCTTCTACCAGCATCGCAAGTTCCATTGTTTCTTGATATAGTCGGTTCATGACTGGAAGAGACTTTCTTGAAGCCCTGCTAAAGATCTACTTTCAAGCCCATTTCGTATCCTTCTGCCAAAGGATAAACAAACATTGCCATGCGGCAGTCACATGGCAATGTTTACATTCCACTGTGTGTGTGTGTACATGTGTTCGTACATGCACGTACCCATCATAAAAGTAATGTATATATTATTAATGGATATTCAACAAGCGTAAAGTTTTTAATCTTGAGAATTTAACACAAAAGAAAATGTGATGCAAGCGAAAAACATTTCATTATATAAACCCAAAATGTGAGTATTAAAAATT
>NQII01000845.1:632224-644633 GCA_002778355.1 Clitarchus hookeri | reverse complement strand
GAGAGAGAGAGAGAGAGAGAGAGAGAGAGAGAGAGAGAGAGAGAGAGAGAGATGAAGCAGCGTCCTCTGTAAACAATGTGCCCATTATTGCTTGACGCAGTTACACTAGTTGTATTAATAAACAAGACAGTACTATTAACTTGTTACTAAGACGAGACTAATGCAATGAGCATTAGGGCCCACTAATGGTTAATTTCTGAAGATGAATTATTTTAATAAAATGCATACAATGTTACTCCTGACCTAAATGACTTGTTCCGTATGGAAGCAAGGCAACTTGGTTGTCACCTTATGGTACATAAAAAGCTTAGTTGTTTTTTACATTCATAACCGATTTATTCGTTGCGACGGCATCTTAAGGCATTATTTCACGATAATGTTTAGTTTCATTATCTGAGAGATTTATACGAGGAGGACATACATGTAAATATTTGTAGTCAAATGATTATGGTTTTCAAAATATAGCATCGAAAAGTCGAAAATTTCGGATATGGAAGCCAAAGTTTCTGTGCTCCTAATTAACTTTGCCAACTAAATCACATGTTATGCGATGCATCTCAAATACACAACATATTAAGTTTCGAGGATATATTAAAATGTCACTGGTATCCTGAATCTATTTAAAAATAGGTATTGATGTTTTTGCCAACACATT
Organism: Clitarchus hookeri; assembly: GCA_002778355.1. Taxonomy (NCBI): domain Eukaryota; kingdom Metazoa; phylum Arthropoda; class Insecta; order Phasmatodea; family Phasmatidae; genus Clitarchus; species Clitarchus hookeri. The sequence goes on along the minus strand of NQII01000845.1, from coordinate 643,978 downwards.
TGTATTCGTTCAGGAGAAACTAAAAAATGTTAACATTTTCTCCCGATGAATAAAGTCATTTGCAAGTGTTTATTTTGACCAATACACTGATTTTCGATTGTGGATATGCAGCTGAAGAACCAATCTGAATGTGCAGATTGTTGTTTCTGTTAAAATTCCGAGAATCTGGTGGTAAAAGTAACTGTTAGGACGCGGCGACTCGGGAAAACAAGTTACCGATATAACTAATGAGCCTATTTTCCCCTACATGGATGCAATAGCATTGATGAGGTTTTTAAAAGGTAAGGTGGTAGGTGGGTCTTGAAATCTCGTTTACAGCGATATCATTAGAGATGAAACCAGAAATAAATGTAATGCTAGTGAGACAATTACAAATACACGCGTACGTGTCTTCATCGGGACGCTAACTGATAACGCCTTGTACCGCAAGCTGATGTGCAACCAACTATTACGGAGGTAGGATTCGGAGCATCAATTTCGGTTGTAATCAGTCTTGTTTAAGTTTTGGTAGACTGGCTTCACCAACTTCAAATATCACTGGTCAACATGATTGTTTTCACAAGGAAACTGAATAGCGACCCTAGTCCAGTGTTTTTATGCTGAATTCAAATATGTTATCAGATTTCTTCCACCAGGCATAGTTTTCTTGTGACAGTCATTTTCGCGTGATATACTTCTGTATGATGCTACTCGCTCCCTGTGAGATACAGGGCGGGTCGTAGGGTACGAGTTACCTCTCTGGCGCAGACTACGGGCGCCTTGGATGTCGAGGGTTGAAACCTCGGGCAATGTTTTGTCCGCTTTCCTTCTGTGGCCGTAAGGTCAAAGCTTCGTCGGGGGCGGGTTGTACTTTTTCTTACCAAGATTACTATTATACTCTGCGACGGGGAGAGGAGGGGGGAAGCAATAACTTGGCATCTCAGCGTTTTAATAAAGAAGTTTATATTAGGCAAAAAATATACACACACTGTCCGAATCTATACCCAGCAAGTTGGAAGCCTTAAGGCTTAAGGGCGGATCATATACAAAAATGCTCACGGATTTTAACGTGGTGGACGTTAGGCGTCGGGGACTCAAAGGCGTCTTGAGCGACGAACGCTGGCACTTAGCTGTATCTGACTCTGAGTTTTACCGCGCGTCTTGACTCGGCGGCGACACCGCTAGACGCCCTCTGTCTTTTCCCACGTATCTCGCTCTGGGCGTCTAGGCGACACCCCTAGACGCCTTCTGCCTTTTCCCACGCGTCTCGATTGCCTGCCAAATATTGCATTTTTTTAGTAAGCAGATGGCCAGTATCCAGTATTGAAATTTTAGTGAGCCTGGAAACAGGTGTAGTAAATATAACTGGAATATCTGTGGTTATTCGAAGGTCATTGCTTTTATTGTTAGGTTTGCAACTTGGATAATCGAAATGCTGCTGGTTTTTGTGCGAATGGGACAGCAGGGATAGGAAGTCTCACTACATAAAGAAACAATGGCCTAAACGTGAATCTCTTATTCCTGGGCATAAAAATGTAACAAATACCCCATTAGTGGATCCCGGAAAGGTGTATTTACCTCCCCTGCATATAAAACTGGGGCTTATAAATTTTTTTGTAAAAGCAATGGATAAAAGTTCTGCTGCATTTATGTATCTGAAATCTAAATTTCCTAAAATAAGCTATGCAAAATTGAAGGAAGGAATATTTATAGGGCCGCAAATAAGATCACTAATATCGGATGATGAACATTTTGAGGAACTGTTACATCCACCGGAAAAAGCAGCGTGGAAATCATTCAAAAATATATGTTGTGGATTTCTTGGCAATAATAAAGAAGAAAACTATAGTGAAATGGTGAGTGATCTTCTGACGTACAAACGAATGGGCTGCAACATGTCTTTGAAAATTCACTTCTTGGACTCTCACCTAGACTTCTTCCCTGACAATTTTGCGGCTACCTCTGATGAACATGGTAAACGTTTTCCATCAGCAGATTTATACTATGGAAAAGAGGTACCAAGGCAAATGGAGTCCTAATTTCATGGAAACAGGTTGACTAATTCCCGAGATATAGCATAATAGCTTTATTTTCTCATTTAGCACTATCGTAAGGAAATGCACGGAAACAGGGTATGTATAGGCATTATCCTGTTTTTTAATAGATACTGTTAGCATAAAAAAGTTTAGTTAAATTTTGTCAAATTATTTCACACATAAAAGCTTATCTAAGTAAATTATATTGCAGCCATTTTTTAAAAAAATTTCTACCTACTTCAGTTATGCAAGTTTACATGGTCTACTGTGGTACTACTTGTGTAAAAAATTTGGTGGGAATTTGTTGATTGTTTCTGTAGACATAGCAAAACTTTATTTGTTTATGTGGCTCTTACAAAATGGTGGACAAGAGGTTCTGTGCGGACACATTTGATTAGTAATAGGTACTTGCAGCACAATAAGTTACGTTGAAATTGGTTTCGTTGTTTCGTAGATATATTTGAAAATAAGTGTCTGGCCCACCAAAGCATGTGTTATATGACCTACCATAGTATTACTTGTCAGCGAAATTTTGTAGGAATCGGTTGATAGTCTCGAGATATTGCACAAAAGCTTTGTTTTAAAAGTAGCGCTATCTTACAAAATGGCGGACAAAAGAGGCCATGTGTTGACCCCTTTTGTGCTTGTAATAGATACTTTTAGCGTAAAACAGATTTGATCTAAATTGGTCAAATAATATGGTAGATATGACAAACCTACAATATAATGTGGCCGCCATTTTTAAAATAAGCGCCTTACCCATTACCATTGCATGCATCAATGTGGTCTACAATAGTATTACTTATATGCCAAATTTGGTACGAATCTGTGGTGTAGTTCTCGAGATATAACATAACTTTTTTTTCCTTGCGCTATCCTTTAAAATGGCGGACCGATATAATAGATTTTTAAATTGAGTTTTTACAGCATGTACGTCAACGTTCAACATTTTATTTAAATGGTTAAATTGTTTCAGAGATGCAACATAGTGGCCTAAATTCTAAAAATTGTTGTAATTGTTTTAATAAGTATCTGGGTGACTGAAAACAAAAGTCGGATATACTTACTATATCATGTGGGCCGAGTTTGGTGAAATGCGGTTGGAGGGTTTAAAATAACGGGGAGGTGGGGGAGAGAAATTCCAAACAGACATTTATTTGATTGCATAAGCCTATTTTTCCTTCGGAAAGTAGGCTAGAAATAATAATATGTAGTTAAGTGTATAAAATATTAACTGGAATGCTTCCTTGCATATAATCGGTGGTTTAATTTGATTGGTGACAACTTACAGAACGTCAACATTATAATCTGAACGTAAACATTACCTGTTTTAGACAACAGAGCATTTATCTAAATTGGTACAATTAGTGTGTTCCCGTTTTCTTATCGTATTGAAAGTTTTCACTGCTGATATTCAAAAATGTATAAGAAACACGATCGCTATGGGTTTATAGGAAAGGTAATAGAGAATTCTTAACATTTCTCAACTTATAAACACGTACTGTACCATACATTTTTGCACAATATGGTCAGAACATATTTTTTGCTATCAAACCGTCGCGTAACAACTAAAAACCAAAATTCTCGACACCAAACCCGTTCTGCTGTTTTAAATACAGGTAACTACGCCACCGTACACAAGCAGGCTTTAGATTAATTTACATAATCTGAGAAATATTCCGCATTTCGTGACCTCCAGCTCACCGTTTTCTTAATTCAACAATGCACATTATGAATGCATAAGGTACACATTCAACTTTGTGGCCTAAAGGTATGTTTTTAACATTAGCAATTCGTTGGCGTACGTGAATTTTTATTTCAGACTAGCTGTGCCCGCGGCTCCGCTCGCGTGGACTACACAGAATTATTGTTTAGGTTTTTTTTTTTTTCAATAAAATCCATGCTTTTTATACTTTATCCTGACAATGTCTGCACTTGCTTTTCAATTTCAAAGAGTGCAAGTTGAAAAACTTCGTCATTGAATGTTGCTCGCGTGGTTATAGTACCAAGCTTATAGGAAGAAATAACGGTATTTGTTAGTAGACACTCTGATCATAAACACAGAACAGAGCACTAACGATGTCATATTTTGGCGCTAGAATAGCTCTTTTACTTTCTTTGTAGATCTGGGTAAACGCTAGCAATCAGTTCCGTATCACACTGCACTAAATTACTACAATCCCCCGTTAGTGACACACAGCCCTCGGCATCTGTTCCTAACAGCCCATCTCCAATTTTTAATAGTGTAACAGCATAATGTCCTGTATCAACGTCATTGTAGAGGTGCACTCTCATATTTGTCGTCAAGCTGAATTTCTTGACATTTGCCCATAAGCTTGACTACGTGAGACAGACTTTTATTTCATCTGCAGGTGTGCCCCCCTGAATTACCGGTAGAGTTTGGCGGAAGTCACCATCCAGTAATACAACCATTCCTTTCATAATGTCTGTATTGTTTCGTATATTCTGTAGAGTTCGGTTTAGGGCCTCTATCGCTTTTTTGTGTTACATTGTGCTTTCGTCCCACACTAACAACTTACATTGACGCAGCATTGTACCCCAAGCGCTATTTTTATTTTTTAAAAATTCTTGAGGGAATGAGATATTTTTTTTGGGATGAAAAGTAGCCTATGTCACTTCCCGACCCTCCAACTATCTCTGTACAAAAAACCATTACGATCCGTTGCTTAGTTGCGACGTGAAAGGGCACTTTCGCATTTATAATATTAGTTAGGATAATTAACTTTTATTTACATTGGCCCGCTTCTAAAAACATCTGTCGACTGCAAAAATATTAAATAAAAACTTGTTTATATTTTGATTTCGATTAACGCAGCGTAAAATGTTGTTCTATTTGTCGAACTTGGGTAGTAAGATTGTTATTGTAATTCAAATTTTAAAGCTTACTGCTAATATATATATATATATATATATATATATATATATATAAGGATGTCTGACAGTGCAGTGGATTAATTACCTTTCGTGGCTATTCCCGAGAAAAAAAAATGTGGTGGGTACGCATGTGTAAGGGACAACCGACCAGAATGGTAGCAGAGACTTCTTTGATAAAAGTTAGGTGTAAGTTTACCACACCACACTCCCGATTTCGTTAGCGATAATATAACGGCCGAGCAAGGGTGGACAAGAGACGGTGGTCTTCAAAAACACAGCAGTGCAACTGATGCATACAGGCTCGCTTCGCCACTGCACTGCGGAAGCAATTCGTCACGGGGTCGTTCGAAGTCTTATCTTTGCTCTTCTCTGTCTCCTGGCAACCCTCCCACCAATTTCTGGCGTGCACGCACTCTGTCCAAACACGAGTGCGCCCCGGCCCGCAGACTTCGTTCCTCCACCACGTGCTACCAACGCTCAGGCGTCTGCTTTCCTGTTTTTATTCTCTCCCCCTGCTACCCCCAAACCGCCCACCTCTTTCCTCGGTGATTCAAAACACTGTCCATGCATGGAAGTTTACTCGTAAATCAAACTCTAGCTCTCCGGGTCTAGAGTAACAAATATGACTCCCTGGTGTTTAAACAGGCTGACGTCCTTTTTTGGAGCTNACTCTAGCTCTCCGGGTCTAGAGTAACAAATATGACTCCCTGGTGTTTAAACAGGCTGACGTCCTTTTTTGGAGCTAAATGGGATCAGACGAAAGACAAGAGCACTTATCCGTCTCCGTCTATGGACAGCTTAGCTAAGGCTTCACCCGCAATTCGACGGACTCTTCGGGTCATGTTTAAGTTGCCGTATTTCATTTTTGGTATTTCAGATTTAAGTTTTTATGGAAAAGATACTTTGGGAACTGGCTTATAACTCTACATAAAACCAGAAACTAATGTGTAATTATAAAACAATTAAGTTGCCANACTCTAGCTCTCCGGGTCTAGAGTAACAAATATGACTCCCTGGTGTTTAAACAGGCTGACGTCCTTTTTTGGAGCTCAATGGGATCAGACGAAAGACAAGAGCACTTATCCGTCTCCGTCTATGGACAGCTTAGCTAAGGCTTCACCCGCAATTCGACGGACTCTTCGGGTCATGTTTAAGTAGCCGTATTTCATTTTTGGTATTTCAGATTTAAGTTTTTATGGAAAAAATACTTTGGGAACTGGCTTATAACTCTACATAAAACCAGAAACTAATGTGTAATTATAAAACAATTAAGTTGCCAGTTTTGCATTATGTATAAGTTGACGTTTTACAATAACTAAATAACTCAAGATAACCTGAGTCGTGGAAAGAATATAGGTAAGAATGAAAAATATTAAAATCTTAAATGACTAAGAAAAAAACCTTGCCAACTGGTTAAAAAATAACACTAAAATGGATATTTTTTAAATAATACCTATGTTTAATGCACATCTAGACAAAATACATAAACTGCACCAGGATACCGAATGAAAATATATATGCGTAACAAGTGCAATACGTAATGACCAACACCTAAAAGTGAATAGCAAAAAAACGCTCACATTCGGCACATCCGAATGTTTGAAGTATCATACTTTTTAAGGGTTGACCATTCCTACATGTCGTATACTGGTCGTCAGTGTTTATTGGTCTATATATTGGTGAGCAAACAAACTTGCAGTACATGAAGGAGGGGGGGGGACGCTTAAGGTGAGAAATAGAAGGCCTCGCCGAGAGCTTGAAATGATCTGGATCTGCTCGGAATTGGCTGTGGCATGTTGGAGATGACAGGCTGTACGATTAATTAAGTGAAGTATGGGCGAATTTCACCTCGTGCGAGTGAAATGGAGTGCGGGTGGAAAAACAAAACTAAAAGCATTGAAAGAGATAACTGCGCGTGTGTTGAAGCAATTACTTATTGTATACATAATATAAACGTGGGAAGTGAAAGCGGATATAATGTATAATTAATAATGATAAGATGAAATTAATCCGGGTAAAACTACCTAATTTGAAACGCTCGACTAAAAACTCCTCCCCTTGATAATTTTACATCAGACAGCAAAAACTATTACAGAGACTACGACAGACATGTTCAAACTAGTAGTTAAAAACGGCAATCCGTTGAAGGGCCTAGTTTGTGAAATACCTACTCCATAGAAGCACATTTTGCCTCAATCACAAGAATCTAAACTAGTGTTATGCTTGGATTCAACATGAAAATATGCTACTGGATTTGGAAGGTATGGAGTAATGCAAACTACATTAGTTTAGTTTGGGCATAGCTTCACCTATTTGGAAAGAGACCGGAATACTTAGTTTTTAAGTGACTACTGCGACATATTGTCAACTTTAGCGCCTAATGCAAAATGTGCAGTAACTTTTCTCATGTTTCATAACAGTTTTAATGCTATTTTTGCAGTTATGCACAACTATATAAACATTTAACCTTAACTATTCTTGAGTAAGAACGCTGTGAGGTTAATTTCTTATGCGAAATGAGATATAAAATACGATGCCTTATTTAAATTTATGAAGAAACTTATTCGCCCCTAAAATCGATCTAATTTAAAAATACTAAAATCTACTTGAGACCAAACCTAAATTCCTGTATAGTGTTTTCTTGAATGGAGCTTTGAAATACGCGAAACAAAATTATTTATNGGGGGGGGACGTATACAATTTTATTATCGTCCCGACATCTTCATTCAACACTGCGACACAAAACTTTTAATGGTAGATAGGAATTGCCACGTTCAACTTGGGAATAAAAGTAAAGATTTCAGGCTCTTCAGAGGTCTAAGAACCGAAGCAATTCAAGAAACTACTGTTACATTATGACTACTGGTGGATAATTATTTTTTAACAATCGCTTGAAAATTAGTTTAGAGTATGAGTACCTCCATTATTTCTTTCTCATTTCGCTTGAGAAGTTTTTTTTTACAGCGTTAAGGTAGGTTCGTGATCAATTTTGTGTACGCAAGAGAAGTCGGCATATAAAGTTAACAGAAATGTGAGATTCATAGTGAATGTGCATGTCCTGTGTTCAACCAGACAGGACTACAAATTAATTTTATGTTAGTAAAGTAGTGATTTATTAGCAAATATAATATTTTGGACGTATTATTTAAAATAAAAGAGTACGGGAAATTAAAAACATCTGTGATTTTATTTTTATTTTTTTATTTAGAAATTATACAAATACAATATATTATTTACGTCAAGGATGCTCCTACGCGACACGTAACGCGATGATCGTGAACCGTTTAGTGAGAACGCCTTCTTTAATTTCGATACGTACACGGTCTCTGCGCGCACGATTTTCATCGTAAACAGACGTTTATCTGTAGTTTAGAATATCTCTGTATAAAGTATCTTCAGTTTGAGTTGTCCTGTACTTCAGTCGGTCGCCTGCCTGGAGGTTGACACTGCGTTAATGGGGTAGTATCCATTCCATCTTCAATTTTTCTTACAAATCTTCGTAATGGAAATTTATGACCAAAAACATGACATTGAAGACTAAAAGAATTGTTTTCAAATTTGTACGGTTATACCTGTATTTTCCCAAGTGGTAATGACATTATTAAATAATTAGATAATATTTTATTACTATTACAGATGTGAAACTAATCATGTAAGAAAAATAAGTCTGATTTCGAAAATCTGTTAATATGTTCCCGATGCCACGACTGGCTTGGTTTTTAAATGCAGACTCCGAAAATAAAGTTATAAAGGAAAATACGTAAATCCAAGATGCAAGGATACTTTCCCCCCTTTTATTGTCGCGCAAATAGTTCCCCATCGTCGCTACGTGCAAGGCTCTGAACTGGCGTGTAGTGTTGCGTGTGCCTATGGGACTTTAAGCGGTGACCCAATTATTTTATTGATGGAAAGTGGGGCAAAGTTCAATAAATGCTCCCATCGCAGTTTCGCTCGCGTGCGGATAGTATTTTTTTTAAGACAAATCAGTCTGGAAAAGCCATTTTTAACGATACTGGAGGGTACCAAAATATTTATAGAATGCACGATACCTTAAAAGTACAGGGTGAGGATAAAAGAATACCCCAACTTTGAAGGTCTATAATATCAAAACCAAACAACCTACAACCTTGGTTGACCAATCAAATGAACCGTGGAACTGTGAAGTTTGTTTTCCATACATTCATAAATGTTCAATGTGACCACCACGAGCGGCCCGAACGACATCTACGCGATAATCAAACTCGTTCCACGCTCTTGTCAGCATGTCCGATGTTACGGTTTGGATGGCGTCCGTAATTCTCGTTTTGAGGTCGTCAATGTTAGCCGGCAATTGTGGACGAAACACTTAATCCTTCATGTACCCCCAAAGAATAAATCACACGGAGTAAGATCCGGGTTTCTTGGGGGTCAGTGATACAGAGCCTGGTCACCAGCTGCTCCTCGACCAATCCAGCGTTGCGGCAACGTCTCGTTCATGTATCCGCGAACAGCTAGGTGCCAATGGGGTGGCGCACCATCCTGCTGGAAAATGAAGTCCCCGCCGCCTCTTCTAACTGAGGAAACAACCACTATGTAAGAATGTCCAAATAAGGGATTCCAGTAACAGTGGTGCTCTTGAAAAAAGAAAGGGCCGCAAACAGTGTCTTTGGATACAGCGCAAAACACGTTCACTTTGGGGGAAGCGCGCTCGTGTTCGGTGGTTTCATGTGGAGGCTCCTGACCCTATATCCGCACGTTGAGCCGGTTCACCTTACCATTTGTATGGAACGTCGCTTCATCGCTATAAAAAAAAAAGTTTAGACATGAAGACATCGTCTACCTCGTTCTGGGCATATAAAGGAAACATCAGTCCGTCTCCTTCACATCGACGTGTCGAATGCGAGCTCGCTTCCCCCTCACCACCTCAAACAGAGAGTTACGAACGCCATCTAAATCGTAACACCGGACATGCTGACAAGAGCGTGGAACGAGTTTGACTATCGCGTAGATGTCGTTCGGGTCGCTCATGGTGGTCGCATTGAACATTTATGAATGTATGGCAAACAAACTCCACGGTTCCGCGGTTCATTTGATTGGTCAACCAAGGTTGTAGGTTCTTTGGTTTTGATATTTTAGACCTTCAAAGTTGGGGTATTCTTTTATACTCATCCTGTACAATCCTGTCCTCGTCTTGGGGTATATTTTCGTTTCGCGGGTGACCATATTGGGGACACGTTCAATAGTTTCGTATTTAATATAACGCGTGTTTTAAACATATAGCCACGCAGTTCACGCACTAAGCAGGCGACCACCTTAATGATCGTATTCTTAACTTGGAGAAACACACACACGCGCGCGCAAATTCATGCCACTGCTTTGCCCGCATGACGACGTTCCTCGTCGAAAAGTGAAAATAAATTCGGATACAAAATCACTGCTGAATGACTAGTGCTGATACCCCAGTGTGGTGGCAATGTCAGTGCNGTGAAAATAAATTCGGATACAAAATCACTGCTGAATGACTAGTGCTGATACCCCAGTGTGGTGGCAATGTCAGTGCAAGCAAGCGCAGGGCGCAATAACGTTTGGCCACAACTCTCATCTTTACAAAAGTGGTGTGATTTTAAATTTTGAAGNGAGCAAGCGCAGGGCGCAATAACGTTTGGCCACAACTCTCATCTTTACAAAAGTGGTGTGATTTTAAATTTTGAAGAGAAACAATTTCTCGGTTTAGCTATCAACTACTTTAAAAGCGACGCAAAATTATTTCCCGTCTTCTGCCACATTTGTTTCGCAATTCACTTCAATTTCTTGAGTGTGTCAACGCCCATAAGCTTTTGGTATTTCGTTGGCATTTCACGGGATACAGGTTTTTAGTTCAACACTAACGTTAAAGTAAGAGGGAGTCTTATACAATTTTTGGAGGCACTGGTAAAAAAAATTCGATGGCGCGTGAATTCCTGCGGATTTGTTGTAAATGAGAACGCCTGGCCGAAAACCCATGGCACGCCATAATTTACCGTGGCTTGTGGTGGTGTACCTACCGCGCCGGTTCTATACCAGGCGGGTTCTTGTCCTATCCATTCACATGGCGAATGTTAACCACAATTGATGGGCTACCTCAGGGTAATAGGTGTCATTCAGCGTTGCATTCCGTCACTTCTCAATTGTACGGTCACTCATTTTATCCCACGGGGTTTACGCCTATGTGCCATTAGGGTTTGAACCCATGTTAATGTTAGACAAATATCAAGAGTTCCGCNATCCCACGGGGTTTACGCCTATGTGCCATTAGGGTTTGAACCCATGTTAATGTTAGACAAATATCAAGAGTTCCGCCCAAACGCACTGAGCATCGAAATAAAAGTACTGAGAAAGTGTCAATTACATACTGAGATAACCCTTGTTAATTATTCTGTTTAGATGCATACTTAAAAAAACTGCATCCCAAAAGTCCTCCAATGTGCAAGTTATAAACATACTGCAGTTTAGAGCAAAAATGCTGGGTTCGCACAGTACTTANATCCCACGGGGTTTACGCCTATGTGCCATTAGGGTTTGAACCCATGTTAATGTTAGACAAATATCAAGAGTTCCGCACAGACTCACTGAGCATCGAAATAAAAGTACTGAGAAAGTGTCAATTACATACTGAGATAACCCTTGTTAATTATTCTGTTTAGATGCATACTTAAAAAAACTGCATGCCAAAAGTCCTCCAATGTGCAAGTTATAAACATACTGCAGTTTAGAGCAAAAATGCTGGGTTCGCACAGTACTTATTTGTCCTCGAAATTTTGGCAAAGGTTATCAAACTTGCAATTGTAGGAAGAAAATCCTGACAAGTTTCTCTTGTGATTGGGGG
>NQII01000845.1:600440-629995 GCA_002778355.1 Clitarchus hookeri | reverse complement strand
AAAGGCGTGTTAAAAATATCTTCACCCTGGGTCGTTTTTCAAAAAGTTCTGTGTAAAAGCAAAACTAAATTTACTAAATCGTAGGTGCTCACTCTAAAAATAATCTGGTAAACTTCCTGAACTGAATTGGAAGTTTTTAACCCATATATCGTATGGAAATAACCATACTTCTGGCTACGAAAATGGAATGTTTAGCGTCGCTACTATACAAAGTTGGGAAGTTTCCTACGTATTTGACTGTCCCCTGAGAAAATGTAGGAACGCTAGCATGAATGTATGGGAGATAACTTTACCACTCGCGCTTTCTCACGCCACGTATGCACTCGTATAGTAAATTTGGGAATAATTTTTTATAGTGCTGGTTATTTTCGTGTGGGTGTAACGGGAATGTCGTGCTGGGACACAGCGCTAGGACGAGGACCCGGGGCCCGCTCGACCGTGAGAAGCCAGCCGGCGATGAACTTCCTGCTGACTGTGCCCGAGGACACGATAGCGGCAGCCTTGCACTGCCAGGTGGCGTCGACGCGAAGGTGCTGTCTCGAGACCCCCAGGGGCGTCCTGCAGTCGCGGCCATTACTCGCGTCCCGCCAGCGAGCCTCGGGTTACCGCTAACACACGCGCACGCACGCACACCCGCAAAGTGGCGGCTGTTGAGTTTGTACAGTACGTTTACCCACACTATGGTTAATTCTACTCAGGTTAGGAACAAAACGAGTTTTCTTATGGAAGGGTTTGGCATAGAGAAAATTTCCGCCGCTAGGTGCGCAGTGATCCAAAGAGGTCACCTATAACAACAATTTTAAGCTACGTGAACAGTAAGAGAATGATTTTACTTAGCTAAGTAGTTATATTATTTTGATTTATGATTATTTAAATTATTTTGTTTTTTAACGTAGAAAATAGAGAAAATCTGGTACACATGCGACACTAGCGCTTTCCTGGTGGTGAAAAATTTTAGCTGCCAAATTAGAAGCTTTGAGTTTCCCAACCTGAGTAGAATAAACCTTATCCAAACCTGTGATTTTCTATGTTCCAATTCTGACTGCAGTCGTTTTGCACTGGCACGGTCACGACCAGAAATTTAAAAATAAATTTAAGCAAGCCTGTGTTTCAAATGTATAAGTACCTAATTATGAGTGTTGATTTTTCTAAATTTTCTACATTTTATAGCGCGAATTATTTTCGACAAAATAATTACACTTAGTATACACAAAATGTGTAGCACTTATTTTAAATAGTGAAATAATTTAATTTCACACTGATTTAAGCAATTAACGTTTTCATTTTTTTTCTTTCTAGGTTGAAACCAACTTTACGGTGATTTTCGGAGTTGGTATATAATTGGTTACATCTGTAAGTTTCGTTATATAAAAAATTTAATTACGAAATTTTATTTGAGCTACAGGAAGGCGATTCTGATCGCACTGTGGACAACGTGCATATAAATGTACATTTCACAAGCTCATAAAACTGAAAGAAATACATTTTTTGCATACTACACAAAATTTTATCAAATATTCATGGCAAAACATTATACTGATAAATCCCGTAGATGAACTCGAACAAAGTTAAACGCGTTATAAGAATTTGTACACAATTCCACTCTGTTTAGGACACCATGTCTCACGTAACATCCCAAAACCTTTCGTATCACGCGTGCGAAGCTACAGCCCACAAACAGTGAATGGCAGTTTCAATGACAGCAACATCTGATTGTCTCATTCCGCTGATAACAATAGTTTTGTGATAGTTCTTCTAGATGCAGATTTGAGCTCCAATCAAAAGCAAAATGGCAAAATAAAACATTAATTAAAGATGCGGATCTGCGAGGACAGTGCAAACCGCCTTAAATCGCGCAGTAATCGACGTAGCCAAAAGACAGTCGCGTTCCCTCCACCTCTGTGGTACTCTAGTTAGAGATGGACAGATGAGTGGTCTTCGTCCCGCATCCCCTTCCCTCACTAATGCCAATATATCTTTAAAACCAGACAGGCACTTGGGATGCCAGGGCGGGAAAGGTGATCCCATCCTGCTTGAAGAGCCCCTCGCCTTTGCTGGTCCCAGGTCCCGGCAAGAGAGCCCCCAACAACACGATGTTCATCCTACGACGACTCAAACTAAGGCCGTGTTCCAACTAGCACTTTTTGTTAACAAAATGGTTAAGTAACCCGTTTGTCTACAGAATCTAACGTATTTTTGTAATTTGCGTTTTGTCTGCTTCGAAGCTGACAAATTACAAAATACAATTTACAAAGTCGCCGCCATGTTAGTTTTGCCTGTTCGAAACGTTTTAATATACAATGTCGGCAAAGTTATTGGAATAAAGAAATGTGTATTAGACTCACAATTATTTCTCAAAGCAAGTTGCTGAAATTTTCTTGAAACATTTTCCCATGGCACAATTTTTAAGTAACATTTTCACGTCATATTTGTTTCATTAACTTAAAATTTTAAAAGGCCCTCTAAAAACGTTTGGAAATAATTACTTCGCAAACTTTTAATATTTTAATCAGAACACCAAAACAATAGTAATGGCATGCTAGGCAGTTGAAAGTCGTGTTGTCCCGACTAAACCTCACAAAATGCTACATACAAATTATGAAAAACTAAAATCGAAACGAATTGAAACACGGCTAGAGTATTTTCCGGCACAACATCGTGATTAATAACACGATCGAAAATAAATATGGCCTCGTTCGATTGAGTATACGTCTACGATACGAGACGATCATGGCCTTGAGTTGGCACGGCATATGCGCGAGGCGCGAGTGGAGGCCCGCTGTGACGGTCGGCAATTTCGGGCGACGGCGAAGATGTCAGGACTGTCTAGGGTCATCGAAAAAGAATGGTACAGTTTCATAACTTTATAGCGATGAAACTATTTAACGGAGTTAGCTAATTCTTGCGCCAAATTGTAGAGTAAGGGAGAAAAAATTCCTGGAGTAGGGGGTGGTGGTGTTAGACAGTCTCACACCTACCTTGAGATTGTGGCAGGGGCGAGCCCGCCATCTGGCATTTGCGCAGACCCCTCTCGTTAGATGGCGACCGTACAGCAGAAAATCACAGTGTGTTCTGTGGTTCGCCTGTAGTGACAGTGCAACGTAATTTTAGACGGCAGTATCCGGGACAACGTGTACCAGAACGGAGGACTATTTGTCGTTAAGTTCAAAGTTTCCGCGAAACCGGTACCGTATAGAAAAAAAAAACAATCACCAGGACGGCCAAGAACGTCAGAAGAAAAGGTGGAACAGATTAGGCCATCTCGTGAGCGCAGCGCTAAAAATTCAATTGCCCACCGCAGTTTGGAGTTTCGCATTCCGAAGACTTGCCATGCAAAATGTTTTTCATAAACGTTTCAGATTGTATGCCTACAAGATTCAATTGAGGCATGAAATTAAGCCGGAAGATCGGCCCAAACGTTTTTCATTCGCTGCTTTCATGTTAAAAGAAATGGGCCACGGAAATAAATATTGCAAATCGGGTGCTTTACAGTGACGAGGCAACTTTTCACGTTAATGCAGAATTTGGGGATCGCAATAACCTAACGCTAACTCAACTCATGAGTACATTCGCGACTCTTCCAAACTGAATGTGTGGTGTGGGTTGATGCATTATCGAGTTGTAGGGCCTTCGTGTTAGTCGATAAAACGATCACAGGCTACATTTATCTGGACATTGATTGGGGATATTGAACGACGAAGTGGCAACACTGTAATCTACCAGCAAGATGGCGCACCGCCGCATTGGAGCCTACCCGTGCGCAATGCCCTACACGCGATGTATCCAAACGGTTGGATCGAGATAGTTGGCCATATCCCTTGGCCTCCCAGAAGCCCCGATCTTACTCCTATAGACTTTTTCTTGTGGAGGTGTCAAGAACATTGTCTGCGCTGTGAAGATTCGAGATTTTGAGCATTTGTGTTAGAGAATCAACGTTGCCATAGAGAAAATTACACCGACAATGCTCCGGAATACGTGGATGGAGGTCGAATATCGCCTGGACATATGCAGAGCTACAAATGGAGCGCACATAGAACCATTTTAAGGTAAGCAAAACTATGATTCCTCCTGTACATTTTGGTGCGAGAACCAACCAAATCGGTAAAATACATTCGAAGCTGTTTTTTGAAATTGTGCCATTATTTTTCGATGGTCACGTATATCTCGTGGCTCCAATTTGCTAGCGCGCTGGTTTTGGTGCCAAACGAAAGATCTCGTCTAGCTCTATCGATTTAAGCCATTGAGGAAAGCAGAGTATCAATTTCGTTACCGTAAATTGGGTTTACTTTGCACCTGCTAGGGTAACTTCGCACCACTCTAAATGTTTGTTTTGCAGCCATTTGGTGAAGAGGTAGAGAACATAACTTTGCTAGATGACATTTAAAAATTTAAATACCTAGCTCAAGTACTTTGTTTCTTTGCGAAATCGCAGGAAAACAAAAAATTTTAGTGGTGCAAAGTTATCCCAGTTTACGGCACTTACATTTCATTACCATATTCCAAAGAAAATATTGCCTACCTGCTAACGCGCGTCCCAGGCAACCACGACCATTTTTTTTCCAAACTAAGTAACTGTGCCTTTGAATTAGAACTAACCGTGACTAACAAGACATGAACCGCCTTACCTTAAGCTTGGTTCACAATTGAAAGTGTAACAGTGACCACAGAACATGAGTTGTGTGCACAAGGATGGACCACCCACAATGTTTTCGAACCTATTCATCCACAACTGCGCATAACAGGTCGTGTGCACGAGTTTACTGTCGCAAAAGCAATGATTTAAAAATAAACAAAAATGCAAAATATTTTTCGTTTCTGTCCATTTTCAACGCAATATCACACAAAATCTGTTACGAAAATCCATTATTTTCTAACACTGCCAATTGACCTAACACTGCCAATTGACCTAACACTGCCAACTGACGTTAGTCTCGTCGCACATTTTCATTGGCTAAAAATAATGCATTAAGTATCCAATTGTGAATGAATTCCACGCAAGAATTTTGGTCTCGTGAACGTTCTACTGCTGTGTGCGTATGTGTTTTTTTTTGTATTAACGACCTTGGTCGGTAGTCGAACCCGGACACTCCCGATTGTGTGCGGCCGGGCCGGGCCACGGCGGACGTGAGAGAAGACGCTGCCGTGGGAGAAGCCTCCCTCTTCCTGCAGCTGGTAACGGGACCCGCCGAGCGCTCATTCCCATGGGTGTCCGTCCGTCTGCTCCGCGCTTCACGCCTCGTTTTGCCGACCAGGGCCGCGTTCGACGTAGTTCTGACAGCAGCTGAGATTACTGATGAGCGTTCCTTTACACACAGATGGGAGAAAATGGAGCATTCGGGAACCAATCAATTAATTCCTTTGCGCACAAGTAGGCCATGTAAACTCGGCGTGATTTAAGTGACTCACGTGCTTGTTTTCAAAATTTCGGCCCTGTAAATATTTCAGGTTAGTAAACCCTGTCCACCAAAGCATTAGACTGATTACAACCGAAGTTGATGCTCCTTGTCTTACCTCCGTAATGCAGTTGATCGCATACCAGCTTATGGTAAGAGTTCCGGTTAAGGCACTTATGTATTTGTCTCACTAGTGCGGCGCATGTTTCTCGTTTTATCTCTGATATGTCAGTCATGACCTACCTACCATATACGCTCTTAAGATCATCACAATTAATTGCATCCACGTAACGTAAATAGAATCATTAGTTATATCGGTAACTTCTAGTTTTTATTATTTTATTCACACAAAGGATTCACGTATGAAATATCACAGGATATTGTGTAGGACTCCTTGAAAAATATCCCTGTCCGTAACTGGTTGTATTTTGAAGGACACGTTGACCAGAAAGCTCCTGGTTAAGTTGACAGCACTGTAGAAAAAATAGTCGCACTATTAAGCTTGTCGTTTAAATATGTAGTAACTCAACTTATTTGCTGTTAGGAATCATATCAGTAACAAAAAAAATCAGTTAAAAAATTATGGGGTTATTTTCTGAGAAAATTCGACAATTAGTAAGACATTTTTTGTTCTGCAGAAAAAACAATAAGAATTTTAAGTAATAAGCATAGTATAAAATCTTGCAGATAACTCTTAAAGAACCAGCATACACTGACACTTTCAGAGCAATATATTTACGACACCCCCTCCCACGTGGCAGATAAATTGGAGAAATTTCATCCTATCAACTGTTCTGAAAATGTATATTCTACGGTATCTGGCTGTATGTGCTTATGTATGTCCATATATGTATTTATTTATGTATAATATGTAAAAAAAAATGTATGTATATTACATGCTCCATATTCCTACTGTCTGAAATCAATGTAATGGGATCACCAAAGTGAATTGAAAAAAATAAATAAACTTACATTCCTAACGATTTCACAGTTACGCTAATTTCTTCTTGAACGAAGTGATACGGCGCACCGCAGTGTGAATTTTTCACACTGTAAAAAAATATAAATGGACAGAAAAATGTATCTTATTTCATATTTATTGTGTTCTGTTGATCCTATACAAGAGAAACCCCAAGGATTTAGAACAATAGTCACAGTACAGTAGTAATTACAATAATAACAAGTCGAGTACCTACATTAATTGCAGTCAAACATATAAAAAGATGTCAAATTTATTTCTATAACTAAAATAAATAATTAAAAGATAACCGATGAAAACATTATTTACGGCAAAAAATAATAAAATACTAGAATAAATAATGGTAAACGTTTGCATATATAAGGAAATAAATACTAATAATAAATATGAAAATTGTGAGAGATAAGAAACTGCACACAGAATTCAACTGACTAAATTCCAACATAACGTACTGTAAATTCATATATTTGCCCAAAGAACAAACCCTATTTTAAAAAAAATTTAAATTTTACTGCTGAATAATAAATACCTTTTTGGCATAATTTTAGTCTACTGAAAGGAAAATTAAAGTTATTTGTTTTAGTGGTGTACAATGGATGGAAATATTTGTCTTAAATATCTCGTTATTAATAACAAAATTTTGTATAGATAAAATATATATTGGGAAGATAATTTTGTGTTTGATAAACAAAGACCTACATAACTCCCTAGATCTACAGCTGCTTAAAATCCTTAAAGCTTTTCTTTAATTTTAAAGATCCTATTGGCTTCAGTAGTGTTTACCCCGACTAAGATACCAAATGTCATTATTAAGTGTAAATAAGTATAACAGATTGTTATTAATGCTTGGTCCCAAGCAGGGCTCTATAAGTTCTCAAATATTCGCGAACAGCCTAAATGCTATTTGTATTCCCACAGTAAAGATCCTGGTTACCTTCTGTGCGTAAGAGATACATATATGACTGAGGTTACCGCCACACTGCCAGAAGGCTGGACACCTTTCGACGTTACACGTATCTCGAAATAACGTTTACGCAAAATTCAGTAATTACATCAAGGATATTGCAGCCGGACCCAAGAGTTGGCTCAGTGGTTAGTCACCTCTGGGTTCCTGCTCAGGCCCCGACGGCGGATGGGAGTTTTTTTAGGAGGGGTTATGTGGGAAGTGCGGTTTTTTTCTCTCGGGGAAACTCCAGTTATCGCACCCCCCGTCTACGTTCCGCCGTTACTCCACCCGCATCTCAAATCCGTTCATTCATCGGGCTGGTCGGAACGAGAGGTCTGTCCCTTGTATAAGGCAACCCACTCAAAGAGCCAGCCTCTTATCCATTCTGACCCTTCCCGAGGGCGGGAACGCACGTGTTTTTTTTAATATGCCTACTATAGCCGTAGAGGATCCTTGATTGATTCAGAGCAATCTTTGGGCCTGAAAGTCTGATCGCCCATTCATTCTACGGCAGGGTGAATTCTCACTGTGTATGATTAAACTTCACTGGCAGGGGTTTTTCTTGATCATACTTGCTCTCTAGTCAAGTCCCTGCTCAATTTATTTTCCTTAAAAAAAATGTATCCTCACCACGAATCCATATACAGACGGTCGATACGTGCTACGGCGCCACTGCGTATTGCGGCACGGTGCAACGTGTGCGTGTCAAAATGCACAGGCGGCCAGACGCACAGTTGTTCGTAGTCAAACTGCAGTGCGAGTTCAACGTACTTACTAACGATTTTGTATGGGCTGTTCACGGTAAAAGAGCACTTTCGAAAGCCCTGCTTAAGATCTATTTGTACGCATATTACGTATTCTTCCACCGCATGTAAAATCAACATTGCCGTGGGCATTATCACTTTATTCGTGCGTTGGTAAAGCGAAGTTGTGATACCATTATAAAAGTAAATATTTTACAAATGTTCTAATTCTTACTCTTGCAAACATAAAAAAAAAAAAAATAATAAAGAAGGTAAAAGAAATCATTTTGGTTATTCACAAGTGTTTACGTAACGCTTTTAATTCGACGTTGAGTTACGGAACTAATTTCCCTTATGGTCACCAACTCCACTGGGCGTAAGTCTTGTCGGCGTGCCCGTTAAAATATTCGCAGGTAGAGACAGTGACATTTTTCAAAGGTTAATTTCAAAACTGCTCACTTCATCGCGAACAGCAATTACATAAAACATTTAAGCTGTTCGTGTAGTGTTGGTTTAAAAACCAATACTATTGTATTCAAAATATCTACTTCGACTCGAATGCAAGACAACCATGCACATGGCCCACAGTTGGTGTTCCGTGGCGGTTTTTTATTTTTAACTCTAGTTTAGTTTGTTCACTGGAGAAACGGCACGGAATGAGTGACGCAGCTCTGAAGCGCTAACCGAAGATCTTAGNTCTAGTTTAGTTTGTTCACTGGAGAAACGGCACGGAATGAGTGACGCAGCTCTGAAGCGCTAACCGAAGATCTTAGCAACCGTACCAATGTCAACGGACTACGCTTACAGAGTACGACCCGCTAATTAACTTTGAAAAAAAAAAGTCCTCCTNCAACCGTACCAATGTCAACGGACTACGCTTACAGAGTACGACCCGCTAATTAACTTTGAAAAAAAAAAGTCCTCCTCTCGCCCAGCTGCCCATATTTTAACGGTTAAAACTGACCCACTTCCAGTAAAGTTGATGGCGATGTGCAAAAAAAAAAAAAAAAAAAAAAGTTCCCCGTTTTCCAGTTGCATTATAAGTTTAATGTTTGAATTTGACTCTAGTAGTATTTTGTATCAAATTTGTTTACTTAATGCGCATAAAAGTAAGAATTGTCAAAGTATGAATATATCTGTTCTTAAAGAATTCACATTTTCACTTAACGCACGAGCAGAAAAACATGCTAAGCAAGGGTTTTTACAGCACTCAATTAACCGCTAACAGCCTGTAACGATTACTGAATACCAGATATCAGACGAAACTAGTTGAAACATTACACATTTAATAAGACCTTATGGCGTTAGGGTAGCAACAAGAATTGTTTGCGTCAAACTCTGTTCAGCTTGTACGTATTACATGTAATGTCATTTCAAGCAAAAATAAATTCCTTTTACACTTTCTGTATAATCATGCCAGTCACAATTTTACTGCTTTTGCTAGACAAAAACATTTTAAGAAAACTCACTGATGTAGCAGGAAGGTTTTAGAATGTAGAGAAAAACTGCCTTTGGGCACCTTCATAGCAAAGAAGCACGTATTTTTCTGCTCAAAGAAGNGGTTTTAGAATGTAGAGAAAAACTGCCTTTGGGCACCTTCATAGCAAAGAAGCACGTATTTTTCTGCTCAAAGAAGTCCCCGTTGGTATATATATGTTTTAAACATAAGCGCCAAAAACCCCAATTTCATTAACATGTATTTCCCTATACCAATTTCTCAACCAAGCAACAGTCTTAAGATACATACATAAAATACATTGCTCTNCATTAACATGTATTTCCCTATACCAATTTCTCAACCAAGCAACAGTCTTAAGATACATACATAAAATACATTGCTCTTTTTTTTGCTTGAATTCTTTCTCTGACCAATTTTTGTGAAACATTTGTTAAGCATGCCATACAATTAATTAATAAAACATCTTTCAGAAACACTTAATTGTTGTACGTGCTTTAATCCACGAGAAGGGGCCACGGTGGCTGAACGGTTAGCTTGCTCGCCTCCCACCAACGTGAACCGGGTTTAATCTCCGGCCGCTTTTCGCATGTGGGAATCGTGCCGGACGATGCCGCCGGTCGGCGGGGGTTTCTCGGGAATCTTCCGTTTCCCCCGCTCTTTCATTCCGCCGCTGCTTCATTCTTACCTCTATCACCCTCATCGGCTCTCAAAACTTCGCTGTTAAGAGCCGCCCAAATCTCTTCACTCCATGAAGCAATGATTGAATGCCCCTCCAAATCTCCCTCGCCGGGCATTTCAACAGTGATGTCATCAAGGCCGTCCACGCTGCGGCGATCGGCAGCGGATACCACTCTCACTCGTCGGATGTTGTGCTTCCGTCGATCGGTTATCCTCCACAGAAAAACAATAAAACTGTGATTTGGTTTTGCACGAGCGATGAGACCCTGAAAGAAATTCACNCGGCAGCGGATACCACTCTCGGCAGCGGATACCACTCTCGGCAGCGGATACCACTCTCGGCAGCGGATACCACTCTCACTCGTCGGATGTTGTGCTTCCGTCGATCGGTTATCCTCCACAGAAAAACAATAAAACTGTGATTTGGTTTTGCACGAGCGATGAGACCCTGAAAGAAATTCACGCGTGTTCGCGCTAAAATCCAAACCGCAAATCTCCACTACTTTCCAGTGACCTTCCACATATTCGATAAACCAGAAGCTACTCATTACAAATTTTGCGAAGAAGTAATTTTAGCATCTCAAAAAAAAATTACAGGCTCATTATCGCGTTTTTTTTTACCATGCCCTGCCGTAATACAGGTACGGTACAGACTAACTTAACTGAAGTAAATAAATGACTAGAACAAAATTTCAATACGGGACCCTATGCAAGCCGTCACAGTCGAATAGAAAACTATTGAGTGTATGTATAGTTTATACGATTCAAAATAAGGCCCAGCATGTTGATGCAGCATCACAGAATCAGTGTGGTTGGTATCTAGCCTTATGAGTGGGCAACTGCCTGTAGATGCACGAGTGAACACGCTGTACGAAAGGAGTTTCGATACTACGATGGTGACCAAATAAAATTATTGCGGCACTATTTCCTTGTCTTCCCCAAAAGCAAAATAAAATGCGCTCGACATACACATACAAAAAAAAAAGCATAATTCTTTCACGAGCATGCCTGAAGGAACCGCGGTAGTGGAGTAATCAGACTACCTTGCCTCCGTTCAAGGCGGGGTCGATTCCCGACGCATGCGAGAAACTCGGCGGACATTGCAGTTAGCTGGCGGGTTTTCTCGGGGTTCTCCAGTTTCCCTCGCCCTTGTATTCCGCCGCTGCTCCATCTTTACTTCATCCTCGTCAGCGGTCAATACCTCTCAACTCCACACGTGTACCTGTTTTCTTATATATATATTTTCCCCCGTTTGGAAGTTAGCATATAAATATCGTATTTAAAGCCCGCGTTTAGAGTGCAAAATATTAACCGTACTATAATGCATGGCAGATATATTTAATATGGACGCAAATCTATTAAATGTGTCTGGAACCGGTGAAATTTTAGCGTTCATTCTTATGGGGTATTCGAAAACGAAATCAATCAGGTCAGGAACTTAACCACCCCGTGAATAGTTTTTAGTATATTGAGAAAAATTTAGTAGTACGGGTAAATTAATTTTAGACTCTACTAAACTGTGTACGCAGTGACCACAATCAAATGGATTGCTGGCACCGTCTAAATATTGACGTAGATAGCAATATCGAAAAAGCTGTCTATGGCAGTCATGTCTGTGTCTGTATCTGTGACTAAAAATATAATTCGTGCAGCAGAACTCTTGTTTCTACTGCAGAGAAAATAGTTCCTTCGACAGAACAACTTAAGCAATATTTGGACAGCAAAACTTGTAACGGCGCAAGTTATTAGTTATCAGAATACTCGGTTCATTTTCTTTAGTTTTTCTAAGCTCCATAATATTTTTATCGGGTTTGAAATTAAAGCCGCAGTGGTTCGTTTATCGTTATCGGACATACGTTTTAAAGTTTATCAGGCATCCTGTTGCCATTCTCAAAATCTTAGTTTTTGTTATGCGTCAGCATTAGTAATAGAAGCTTTTTCAGACTGTGTCGACAGTTTTACTCTAGGAAGATCGATTATCTTTATCTCACTGAAGGTGCAGTTTTTTTCCCCAGAACTTGACCTTATTTAATATTTAATTGGCGTCCTTTTTAAAGAGTCTCGTGTTATACTACCTCTGAGCTAGCCGAGTGGTAATTTCCAGCCGTCAATACATTGATGTGCCACATTACAAACTTAACAAACTTGGAAGTTATTGCTAACCTGAAAACTAGCAGCAAAACTGTTCCACAAGTTCCTTCGATGCAGATTTTCCACAGTGTTCCCCCTAAAGCATTGCTTTGTAAATTGTTAAAACTAATGTTTCAGCATGATTTTGAGGTTTAAGCAGAGAAAATTTAGGGCAAAGAAGAGTCGTCAGAGAATGTGTAGTGCGTAATAAAACGGTCATAGCATAGTCCCTCACGGTTGCCACCTTTTTTCCATTGGAACATTCCCTGAAATTTTCTAATTTCCAGACAAAAATAATCTTTTTCCTTAACATTTTGCTGACTTATTTTTTTCTGTAAGGATTGATACCTTTGCATTATAACACACCTTTACACCAGAATATTTATCTGATTTTACAAAATAGATCCCTACATAAATTGCAAAGAAAAATGCCTAAGTATTTTGTCCACAATCATCAAAACAGTTTTATACGATTCTGGCAGCGATGCATGATTTATGATATAGCATGCATATCACAGAATTCCCAAACATTTAGCTAACTTGTCCGGAATTCCTGACTTTTCCCTGTTTTCCAGATGAGTGGCAACCATGTATCTACGCTGCAGGATCGTAAAAGTAGGTTTGCTACAGATTTCCCAGACATTTATCGGTAGGGTTTATTCAAGAAATTTGTTGCGAGCCATATCTGCAAAAGCTTTGCAATACTTTTGATAGCCATCCTAAAAATAAAAAAATCGCTAAAACCGCAGACCAAGATATAATTAGGTATAATTAATAATGAAAACATCGCAATTTCCAACTAGGATTTTTAACAAACTAAGCCTGATTGCACCTCTTATGCAAAATATGAGTGAGGGAAGAGATTATCGGCTGTTAACATCGAGGTCGAGGTCTTGAAAGCCGATTACAAAATATGAAAGCAGTAAGTTACATTGTACAGCCGTAGAGTGATAACAGGTGCTATTTTGCTTCGGACGTATATCGCAACCACCAAACAGATGATCGGCGACCATTTTACAACATGGATTTATTACGGATTTTAATATTTCGCAGGGTACACATTTCTTGATAATCTGAATACAAAAATGTTATTGAATCTTCCAAAATACAGGCGAAAATGCAGTTTACCCTTGTTCTGCCACAAGAAGCATGTTAAAATAGCAAAGTAAAATATAAAAAAAATCAGTAACAACCAGATTGCCGATATAATGATGTTTTACATTCAGAAACAGCGTTCGCTTTACCTCCACCTCCACGTGCCTGCTTCTATGTGCCAATGTCATAATCTCCTACTTTTTGGACGCATGATGATAATATTACAGTGTGTTAACTGTGCTTGCTCAACCTGTGCATTTTATGAACACTTACAAGATTGATAGAATGGCACAAAATTTAACATCTGCTAACAGTTCATTTTCGAAGTTCATTTTCGAGATAGGGGCAAAGTATTTGTGGCCTCTAGTATATAAGTGGTAGTAAGACTTATAGGTGGTTTTGCCCGGTCTAACATATGAGACATCACAAAACCAAATAAAATCTACGGAAGATAAATATTTAACTGGAATCAGCGGCGGATATTCGTAGAGTAGCAGGTCGGTCAATAGTAAATGAAATTCCTGCATTTTTGCATCAAAAGACTGTGAAGTAAAGAGAATGGTTCGCTAGTCGACGTATGTGCCTCGTGGTCGGTTTTACGTAATCGATACAGCAGAGGTCAGGGCACGAAAGAAACAATATGTCGCTATAACCGGAAAGGGTGTGGAATCAATGCCCGGGGAAGGGAGAATAGGTGCAATAATATTGCACACGTGCTGAGGCGCGAAGTGGAATAAATTACTACAGGTTGTAGCTGTGCCACTGACGCTGATATTTTTTCCTATCGTTCTGCCCCCCAGACTGTGACGTTGAAAGCCGCTGGCTTGACTTTAGCATATAGCAGAAATGCCCTACTTGAGTTGAGTTTATAGTTTATAAACTATTCCCATGATAGCTGCAAAAACGGACTGAGATGGAAAAATCCCCGTCCTATCAAACTTCTGTTCCGCCACAACTTCCAGTACACTGTTTAAATTTCACTTTACGTCTCGACATGGGGTAACGCTTACGTCGCAACATTTCTGTAGTCATTCTTGATAGCCTGGCACTACTATTGTCAAATTTTCCTTTTTGTTCACTGTTACATGTAAATCTGTCTGCAATTCCCTTAATATTACATTGTACACAAAATGCTATCAAAAATAAGTTTTTCTTTAAATTAAATTGCTATTTTATTCTAAAAGTGCAGGTTAGGTGAAACAAATGGCTCTAATTAAAAGAAAAACTACAGCTAACGCACGGTTATAAAGTTAAGGAATTAGTTTTTAAAAAACCTGACTATAACTGTAAATATTTTAATGTGAAAAAAAGAGTTTCGTGTATCTGTAAGGGCGGTGTTAAAATTGACGGGCACTGAAATGAATTTTTATGCACAATAATTTGCCTACATAAATAAAAAATTTCAACCTCACTCATACCAGTGGTATCTGATATACAGCAAGGCCTATGCATATTGGCGTAGGTAGGCGTATCTCTAGAATTAAGAAAGCGTTCATTGCGGTTTTACTGGGATATTCCCATAATGTTAATTCAATGCTTCGCAAATTTCGAGTTTTACGATGCCAATTACGGTAAACATGTTTTACATAAATATATGTAAATAATAAGATGTACAAAAAATCTTTTATATTTTTCAAATAACTGTACCCCTTGTAAACACATCGTAAAATGGTTACCTTGACGTGACAAAAATTTGTAAGTTAATATTTTTCGAAAAAAAAAGTGTGGAAAAAAAAAGGGGGGGGGGTCAAAATGAAATCGAATCGAAATCACAAATACTGATTAGCACTTATTTGTTAAAGCGAATGGGGAGGGACGTGGTATGGGTGCATCCCCATACCAAAAATCTAGGAATGAAGAATACTGCAAAAATTATTATAAATTATATAAATTAAAATACTTTTCTCGGAAAAAACTGCTACAGTAAANCCCCCAGTTTATTGGACGTAATAACTGATACATTGAAACTTATTGGTAATAAGCACGAACATAGATAGCTGACGTCCATTTGCGGGTATGCAAACAATTAACAGTGGAAAAGACTGCGACAGATTTACTTTGAAATGCATTGATAATGACTAAAGTAGATTATTAATTCCTTAATAGTCAGCACATTGTCATCGTCGCTCCAGAGCACAGCTGCAAAAACTGTGCCTTGTGCTTATCGTTACTTTGGAATGTGTTGTGAGACAGCTGGCAATCAAGTCCGTGCTACAACCTTGCAACCATTAAAAATGTATGCTTGCTTATGTTGAGACTTGGCGTTTGCTTATGTTGAGACTTGGGGGCTCACCCACACACACACGAGACTCCTTCAGTTACGTCATAATGCCAACAAACACTGATACGGCGTTAAGACTCGAACGAATTGGCTCCGAACTACAATGAAAAAAGAGCGATGGGCTGGCCTTGCGCTTTTGAATGTGAGTAGAGGGATTATGGGGACTTTTGCACATTGGGGTCGGAGCTGTTCGTGCTCTGTCATTCCGGTCGGCCGGCGACCATCTTGGATCCATGTGATTTTAACCCTGACCTTGGCCCCGGTGACCTTTGACCTTGAAAACACGGAAAATCCAGAAAATTTCTAAAAATTTATTACTAAATTTATATACAAAGTACTAAAAAATTATTAAATTTATTAAAAAATGTATTTAAAAACCTTACATTTCCAAAGGTTTCCCGCACTCCTATCCACTGATACTCAGTCCACCATCTTGGTACGTGCAGTCCACCATCTTGGTAGGCATCACAGCCACCATCCACCATCTCAGTAGGTGCAGTCCGCTACCTTGATAGGTGCAGCAGTTCACCATCTTAGTCAGTGCAGTCCGCCATCTTGTTTCTGACCACTATCTCGATAGGTGCAGCCATCAGTCATCTTGGTAGAGGCAGCCATCCCCTATCTTGGTAGGTGCAGGTCACAATCTTAATAAGAGAAGTTCGCCATCTTGGCTGGTACAGTCCGCCATCTTGGTAAGCATTAAAGACACCGACCGCTATCTAGGTTTATTAGTTTGTCATTTGTTTATATATTACTGGAGTTTGTCTCTCGCCTTCGTTGGACTGCCATATTGGATATCATATTTTTAATCACTTCTGTGGTGCTAGAGTATTAATTTACCCACCAAGGAGAGTTGTCGATTTAGCCACCAGGTGCCAGACATATTTGTTTGTTTTTAAATTATAGGTTGTGCTTTCGGCGCCCTCCTTATTGAATTCTATTTTCAACACCTAGGTGGTGCTATTTTCTCGATTTCATCAACAGGCGAGCTGCCATTTTAGCCACCAGGTGGCAGCCATATTTGATTGTTTTATAAAATATAGGTGATACTGTCGGCGACCTGCATGTTAGTCTATTTTCAACAAATAGGCAGCATTAATATCTTGATTTCACTGCCAGGCGAGCTGCCGGTACCCACTCATTCTGAAGATTTTTGCACGTCTCTGCAAGTTATCGCGCCTAGCAAATGCCATACCACAGTTTCCACACTTAAATGCCACTCTATCTTCATTATTCAAACATCCATACTTTTTGTATCTTCAAACACATTTGGCGAATGCAAACAAAGTTTTACAGTATCGGCACGGGTACTGAGATAACGTCATTGCAAATTAGATCGATGGTAAATACATAAATTTAAAAAACTAACCGTATTTTATGAGACTACATATTCCTCCAGAGATTAGCTGACCCGAACCGATACTCCAAATTTAAGCAGATTTTTAATTTCGTGGGTATATACATGTGTATTACATGCACGCTTGATNCCCGAACCGATACTCCAAATTTAAGCAGATTTTTAATTTCGTGGGTATATACATGTGTATTACATGCACGCTTGATAATATCCTGCGACCTGATGGAATTAAATATCTGAACTTACCAGTCAGAATGCTAAAAGACGAGGGGCGAGAGAGCGATCTGTCACCTCTGGCATCAGACGAGAAACTGTGCCGAGAGTCGACATTGTTTCCATGAAATACTTTACCCAGACTAGCACGCTCTGGCGGACAATACTGAAAACAAGAGCGGTAGTGATAAGGGATTAAGTTATGGTAAATAATTGGTAGGACTAAAGTGGTGGAGTGAGGGGTAACAGAATAAATACTCATTCCAATCGTAATTTAATTAGAATTAAAACGAAATATGTTTTTGGTCGGTATTTATTAAAGATCTTAATACAAAAAATATAATTATTAATTTACGCTTTTAGGTATACTGCTGATTAGAAAAATATATTAAAAAAACAAAAAAAAGGAATGAAAATTTACAGATTTTCCTATGCACGAGTGCCGACAGCTCACTTTGCGGCTAAATCGTCAGAATGAGTGGGTACCGGCAGCTCGCCTGGTGACGAAATCGA
The DNA here is from genome assembly GCA_002778355.1 of Clitarchus hookeri. Taxonomy (NCBI): domain Eukaryota; kingdom Metazoa; phylum Arthropoda; class Insecta; order Phasmatodea; family Phasmatidae; genus Clitarchus; species Clitarchus hookeri. Next base: position 612,208 of record NQII01000845.1, on the reverse strand, counting down.
GAAAATGACGCCACCTGGGTGTTGAAAATAGAATCCAATGTGGAGGGCACGGACAGCGCAACCTATACTTTAAAATTTAAACAAATATGGCTGCCGCCTGGTAGCTAAATCGACAACTCGCCTGGTGGGTAAATTACTACACTAGCGCCACCTAGGTGATGTAAACATATGAAATCCAATATGGCAGTCGAACGAAGGTGAGAGACAAGCTCCAGTAATGTATAAACAAATGACAAACGAAAAACCAAGATGGCGGACGTCATTTACCAAGATGGCGGACTTCATTTACCAAGATGGCGGAAGGCTACACCTATCAAGATAACTGTCGGAAACAATATGGTGGACTGCACCGACCAAGATTGTGGATGGCTGCACTTATTAATATGGCGGAATGAGTATGGATGGAGGGAGGTGTGAGTGACTTCCGGTAATTTAAGTTGTTTTAAATACGTTTTTATTTTATTTTTTTATATCCTGGGTTTTCAAGGTCAAAGGTCACCGGGGTCCAGATAAGGGTCAAGATCACCCGGATCCAAGATGGCCACCGGCCGACTGGAATGACTGAGCACGAACATTTACGAAGCTCCGGTCCAAGGTCCCGATGTGGCAAAGTCCGCATAATCCCTCTACTAATGTGTATAGGGACATATTAGTGGTCACTAATGAGGTTTGCGCTATGATGCTATAGGAAGAAAGGCAGCAACGCCTAAATTCTCCTGCGACTTTCTCTCTTTTAGTTTACATTAATTTTTTAGCTACTGATGTTGCAGTCTTGGCATTTGTTTCTACATTAAAATTAAATTAATTTTATAAACGCACAAATTATAAAATATAGGCACAAATAAAACTTGGGTCCGTTGCCGGAGAAATAAATAGCAATATGTCCGGAAGAAAAAACCAGATCATTATTAAACTTGCCAGCGATACATATATGTAATTTCCACGTGCTTTAGATTTCCGGTTTTGAGATAAAACTCGTGAATTTTGATTCTCAATATCGGGTGATATTTTATCAGGTACTCGTACGTCGTCAAACTAGATCATTCCTACATGTGTCTCTAATTTTTCGTACGGTTTTATGGCGTACACAGACTGAACACTGTGATTGCACTTTAACATTATGTAAATATATATGTAAATGCTAATTTACGAAAAAAAATAATATTTTTACCTTTACACAAACAATATAAGTTTTTAACATAAATTTCTGTGAAATACCCTGCGCAACAAGAAGTGAGACGGAGCGCAGCAGTAACGACTGATCGTGGAGCGAATGTTTTCGGAGCCGGATGAGGAGATAACATATCGCTGGCAAAGATGATGTAGCGGAAGTTCCGCGCCCCCTTGTGCCGGCCCTTTCATTTTTCGTAATTGGATCTGGAATTTAACAGGGATTTCTGAGAAAATCTTTAAGGGGCGTATTAAAACTACGTCACGGAAGTGGAAAATATCACTAACTCGCGCAGCTCTCAGGAAAATAAAATGTATGCACGTCAGTAAAATGAATATTAACTTACCCTCATACTCTGTACTTATCGTTAGAATGAGGTATTTTAATAATAATTTGTGCGGCAGGTTTTTTTTTAACTTAACACAATTGAAGTACACACAATATTTTAAATAAATACGGGTGATAGGAAAATTTTTACCCTGGGTACTTCCTCTAGACTGAACACATTCTTGCATGGTACGAGGGATGACCTTAATATTTCCACCCCCTCCTCTCCCCCAACCTTTCACAGGAATTTGCGCACAACTAAGATTTATGCTCGAAGTGTTGAAANATTTCCACCCCCTCCTCTCCCCCAACCTTTCACAGGAATTTGCGCACAACTAAGATTTATGCTCGAAGTGTTGAAAACACACTAGGAGTATGGCATCATTAAAAGATTTGCTCTTTAAAGTATATTCTAAAAAAAAAAAAAAAAATTGTTTTAGGTTTTGACGGAGGGGAGAGGGGTGGTTCATTGGCATATAAGTTGAAAGAGAAAAAAATGGCGGAAATGCATTGTTCCAGCGTTGCGTTTATCAATTACTTTTTTTCCTTTTATCTTAAAGATTTGACTTGGGTAGTTTTTTTCTCCATTACAAAGCAGATGAAAGTAACGCATTGGTTTTGTTTCACATTCATAAATTATACACGAAATAATGTTTCACTGATACAAATACACTGCCATCTATATTGTGTAGCAGCACACAAACACACGCCATATGTTTTAATTTATTTTTCAAAAATACTTTAAATGTTGCGTGTGTCGTCTTCAGGCACAAAGCCGCTTATAAGCGTGAGTGAAGAGATTTGGGTGGCTATTGACATCGGCGTCTTGAAAGCCGAAGCTTATAAGACTATAAAACGTAAAATGGGTTTCTTCTAAGCGATAAACTGAATACATATAGTACTGATTACTTCGTCTAATGGAGCAGCGGTGTAATGGTCAGACTACTCTCCTCTTACGTAGGCGAACCGCGTTCGAATCCCAGCGGGGTCGCTCTCAGATTTTCGCACGTGGGAATCGTGCCGGACGATGCCGCTGGTCGGCGGGTTTTCTCGGCGATCTACCGTTTCCCCCGTCCCTGCATTCCGGCGCTGCTCCATATTCAACCTCACTTCACTCTCATAGGATCTCGAGACCTCGATGTTAAGAGCCACACTAATATATCTTCACTCCACTACTTCGTCTAACAAAAATCTGACTGTTACTCATTGTGTTGTTATACGCTGTTCACGGTAAAAATGAGCACTTTTGAAAGCCCTGCTAATATCTACTTGTATGCACGTTGTCTTCTTCCTCCTTGTGTAAAATTAACATTGCCGTGGGCCACATCACTTAATTCATGCGTCGGTCAAGTGAATATGTGAAATTATTAGAAAAGTAAATGTTTTACAAATCTGCTCATTTTTACATTTTGATGCCTTAAAAAAAAACCCAGAGAAAGAAATCATTTACGTTATCACAAATGGTTACCTAACACTTTTTATTCGACGTTAAGTAATGGAACTGCTTTCCAGCCTTCGTTACCAACTTTTACTGGGCGCATGTCACTTAGTGCGCCCGTTGAAATATATGCAAGCAGAGACAGTGAATTTTTTTTATAATGTTGATTTCAAAAGTGCTTACTTTATTGTGAACCGCTTTTCCCATAAGTGTTTCCTAAAGAAAACTGAGGGCGTGGTAATTGTTTCTCAGACTTTTTTCACTTTGCCTAAAGTATTTTTACACACTCAGGGCCGAGGTAATAGAGAAGGTTTATAGAGGATACCAAGGTGGCTATGGAAATGTATAGACCTATTACGAGGAGAGGACCGTGGTACTGCAACACAGATGGAGTAGAATTTGGGGCGGGGTACATGCAGGAAGACATGTGGGAAAGCTGGTTGGGATGTACGGAATAAAGGGATAGTTTTAGGGGAAGATGGGACAAAGGATAAACGTGGGCCTGTACAGAGAGGAAAACGCAAACATGTTAGATAATGGAGAAATATGGTATAGTTTCCGATCATGGACATCAGGAAATTAAATGTACTTGAAAGGAGGATTATAAGTAAAATGACAAACATTTAAACAGATGCTGCTGAAGGAAAACGTTTCTAGCCACGAAAGCGTGGTCTGAATATCTAAGGTTGATTCGAGACTGTAAATAATAGTTAAATTACGTAATTTCACCACGCGATAAAAGTTTTCATGCAGCAATGCGTTTATAAAACACTTACTGTAACAGGCAACAATGTAAACACAAAGTAATTAGTGAAAAGTGGTGATTAAAATATGTATGTTGATGTATGTTGGCTAATTAAAAGGGAAACCACTATTAACTGAAGGAAGTTAGTCAAATATGCTCCGTGTTGCACACACGTTCAACAAAACACTTCATATCTGCAAGGGTGAATGTGAGGAAAGGGGTGCACATTGAATCTGAATCATTTGAGCAATCTCATCGACCAGGAGACGAAATATCTGCCATAAATATGCCGCATTTATTCAAACAAACCGCCAAGGTGGCGCCATTATTGATAACATCGTGGACTCCAGTTTTTCACAACAATTTCCATCTCGGAATTTAAAATTTATTTCTGTTTCGATAGGTTATGATACATTAATTCTTTTTGCTGTTAATATTCACTTCTAAATAAAATAAGGAACGTCATTACAATTCGATACATACTTAATCATTCTTACAATGCGAGTAAATAAAAAGTGAATTATTATTATTCTGGACGTATGCCACGGGCACACATTTGCTAATGTATTAGAAATACCAGACTACGTCAAAGAAAAGCACGGACATAAAAATTAAAAGCCAGCCAAGGTAAATGTTAATATGAGCAAACACTCGTAATTCTGTAGGAAACATTAAGTCAGTTTTCACAAAGGAAGCGAGACAACAAAAAAGGAACCAAACAACCCGGCAAAATATAATATACGTATGGGTAGGTATACGTAAATAACTCTTCGACGACGCAATGTACACGAAGGCGAAAACCGATGCATGCACGGCAACTTGGACATTAAACTATAAACCAAGACGCGGCTCCAGTCCGGAAACAGACAACTAGCCTGACAATGGCAGCGAAGCCTGCAATCTTCTATAAACAAGGATGACTACTCGAGCTTCCTTCGATAAAAGTTGCGTCGTTTCAGGAAAAGCCGTTTGATTACCAGTTCTGGCGTTTTTAATCTAAGTTTTCCTTGTGATAATCGACTAGATTCCTTCTACGGAACTCGAGTGTGTTATTTACTTAATAGTCGACTCGTATGGCTGGGAAAGAAGAGGCGTTGAATGAAAAATGTTAAGTGTGTTTGACGTAAATAATTATCTGGAATAAAAGTGAGTGTTGAAAATATACATTGTGTCCCTAAGCTTATGCTGTAGCCAAAGTTTTTTTCTGCGACATGCCGAATTCTTTTGCCGTTTGCAATCTTAATCCATGCCAAAAAAATTTAATCGATAATCGATGTAACGGTGAAAACTTTTAAAAAAANAATAATTATCTGGAATAAAAGTGAGTGTTGAAAATATACATTGTGTCCCTAAGCTTATGCTGTAGCCAAAGTTTTTTCTGCGACATGCCGAATTCTTTTGCCGTTTGCAATCTTAATCCATGCCAAAAAAATTTAATCGATAATCGATGTAACGGTGAAAACTTTAAAAAAATNAAACTTTTAAAAAAAATATATACACACAACAGGCTGCTCGCGGTTAGTTGAGAACTTTTGAAAACACTGTTCATATTCTACATTTTGCTCATTTTATAACTTTCCGCCACACGTAAAATTAACATTGTCATGGGGCCAACCAATTCGTCTGTACGTCGACCGAGTGAAACTGAAATTATTAGGAACATAAGTATGCTACTAATGCGGTCCTTCTTATTCTTACCTGTATAAAACACTTACTAAACGACATAGTGTCCACAAATTAAAATGTTGCACTTCTAAAACCAACTTTATTGGGAGGATGTCGTAAGTGTCGGCTAAAATGCGTGATGCGTGGCTGCCTACACTCGAGGCGACGGTGCACGAACGTGTTGACTGTTGTACTAGGTGCATGCAGTTAGCAGGATGCACATGTTTCAAAGGTTATCAAAAGGGCTCGGCTATAATAATGTTATTGCACAGATGTTATTTAGCATTGTCAACTGACCGGCTCACAACTTGTTCCGATCGCAGTCACTTCGTGTTCAAAGTAAACGGTATACGGAAATTAGAGCGACTTTCCTCTGTGTTGCGATATTATTGGTTGCTGTGAAGTAAAAAGTGTGATTAAAACGGCTGACATTGGCGGGATTTTTTTGCATCACTTGAAATAAATAGAAAGTCACGTCAAAAAGCGATGTTCGTTATAGGGTTGCAATCAAAATAAGGTAAGTCGTACTAGAAGGATAATTGACCTACATGAATGTTAAAAGCTAAATAATTGCAGGAGTGTGTTTTTGAGGTTAGGGTTTCCTTTCGTTAGCATTCCGTTAGTGTTAACCACTGGAACTGATTCTGTTTGCAAACTTGATCGGCTGCCGAACGAATTTAAAAGAAAGATTTTTTTTACTACTCGTGTGACCGCGGCCTTAAATCTAATTGATTGGCAAGTGACTGAGAAGGCACGTTATCAAGATACAGTGCCGAAGAGGAGGAAGAAAAAAAACGTGGGAGACAATCCCCCAGTATAACCGATGGGGATCGAACACACGATCTCTCGAACACGAGAAGGGGAACGCTACCGCAAGGCGAGACACGCTCCGCGCCTCAGAGGAACCACTTTAATTACAGCTAAGTAGTTGTACAAGCCCGGAGTCACGCAAGAACCGCTAGGCCAGGTGTAGCCGGCACACGTACGGGACCTGCAGCCCGCGGTAACTTCGGCTCAGGTTTACTGTACTCTGGTTGGGAAGCTCAATGCTTTTAGGTTAGGCAGCTGAAGTTTTTCGCCGCCAGGTGTCGCATGCGTACCGGATTTCTCCGTTTCGTATGTAAGTAAATGGGATAGTTGCAAATGTAGTTGTGTAAAATCTTCAGAGTAGTGTTGTGTAAGACCCTACGTAAGGAATAAACTTTGTTCTTCGCACTAGAGTGGAAACACAACGAAATTTATTTACGTAATGTTACATATTCCGTCGTAAATAGGATTTAGCAAAACGTAGGCTTACACAATAATTTTATTTAACATCGCAACTAAATTTAAAAAAAAAAGTATAATAGTGAAATTGTTAAAACTATAATTTTTAGGGTTTTCCTACACAGTTACCTTTATTGAAAGGAGAAAGTTAAAAATTACTTTTGATGACAGTTTTTTTTTTTTTCGCGCTTATAGCGCATCTTGCGGCGGAAATGTTCCCTATGCCAAACTCCCCCATAAGCACGGCAGTCTCGTTCTGTTCCTAACCTGAGTAGAATTGACTTTACTTCAGTCTTCCCGGCGGTCCTGGGCGTTACTTGATCGCCTTTTGCGCGCACACGCCCCCTGTACCGAGATCCCCATTCTATTCCCGCTTATCGGGAGCCCGCCGGGCGCAGTGGTAAACCTTTGAACTCGCATTCGAGGATCTAGATTCCGTCCCCGGTCAGGACGTACTTATATCAGTTTACCGTCGTTTCCCGAAATCATTCAAGGCTTCTCTGAGCAACTCGCTATACTCTCGTTGTCGAAGAGAAGCACTACCTTCGTACCTATCTGGCCGGAAGTCAAATCACGTAAGCATTGCCAGCCGGGCGTAGCGGAGTTTACTATGTTCTGATAGGTTCGGTGACCACTACACGCCGTGCCATGGCACAACTTCCACGTCACTTATTGTTCCCACGACGTACGTCGGCTCCCGGTAAGCGGGAAAAAAGTACGGTAACACGTTTGTGATTTACATTAACTGACTACTTCTACCCGAGACTGGAAATTCTCTTTCATGACCTCGTGAACTGCAGTCCCCGAAAGATTAGAAGTTATCGTGAAGGGACGAAGATGTCCTTGGGCGGTCTCCGGCTGCAGACGTGCGGCGCGCACACACACAGCTTCTCCTCCTCTCACACTCGCAGTCTCGTAAACTGTTTACGCTGTGGACTCTGCGTGGGCGACGCGATATTCTTGCCTCTGCATCCTGGCGGCAAAACTACATCTCTCCAAGTCTCCGCGGCAATGAAGAGCACGAAACGGAAACGGATTCGCGTCGCAGGTGCAATCAACGTGGTCACGCATTTATACCATTCGAAAACTGTCGAACATGACTCGTTTTAAATGGAGGCGAGACTCCATCAACGCCACTCACATAACCGAAAAGTGTACATGCATTATATGCTTGCCTGTTCATTGCTGTTAAATCGCAGTGTAAATTATTAAACATTTAAACGGGCCAAACGTCCTAGGTACCTGGGTTGTCCCAAAAGACTGCTTAAACACACACTGTTAAAAAAGTTTTCCTTAGTTTTACGGAAAAGTGCTGGTAAAAATTTATCCAGAAGTGTCGTTAATTCTCCGTAAAATTACGGACAAGTTGATCTTAAAAAACCGACTTTCCGTAAATTTCACAGGACTTTCCGTGAATACATGGAACCTTTACGTTAATTTCCTAGTAATATTTCTGTACTTCAGTTTAAAAAAAAGCTACACTTTTAAAATCTTTAATTTTTGTTAGGTGGGTATTCTACCGTTTATAAAAAAATTAAAAAAAAATTAAAGTACTTTACACTTGAGCGAGATTTGAACCAGACTCAATACGTTGGAAGCCCGTGACTAACCACTCGTATATAACTTTATTTATTTTGTACTCACATAAAAACAAATTTTTTTTTTTAGTTTATATTAGTTAGTGTACTTTTGGTGTTACTAAATGTTACAGACTCCTAATACTACTTTTTGACGTTTTAAAGAATTTGCCTAAGTGGCGGGGATAACCTAACTGCCCCAGGAACTAATATTGTCTAGTTACAGTGGCGAAGAAAGTTTTGCGTAAACTCGGCGTTGTTCGTTCACGAAACCCGAAGTTATAGGAAATACGGCGACTTTTCGTATTTTCTACTTACGGAACGCAGCTCAGTTTTTCGCCATTGCGGATTGCGTTTCAGTATATTTACTGTACATTCCCGTGAAAAATTTCGTAAATATACGGAAATGTTTAACAGTGCACACACTGAACGTAAAACATCAAACAGTTTCGTTCGTAAATTCAGTTCACCCAAATATCAAAACAAACCGGAAAATCAATGCTGTGGTAGTCTTATTCGCACCTCGTATTGCCATCACGTAACTAAATCCTCATTTGAAATAGAAGTATGGCCACAGTAGTTTCTTGCGATTTGAAAAGATAGGTTAAAGTGGTGAACACGTTAAATCAAACGCGCCTGAACTCCTACATTTCGTGTTCTTTTATTTGAAGAACGGCCGGTTACTATGTCTTAAAATGCACTCAGGTACTGCCTAGATGTGTTACCTGCCAACCTAATAACCAGCACAGATATTACATCTGCTCAGTCGCGAAGTTTAAAAACACTAATATAAGAGTATGTGCACATATTGGATATGATTTTTTTTCTTTTTGACACAGGACTTTACTTGACAAGAACGAAGAAAATTTCAACGATTTCTGTACTTTTTTTTAAGAGCTTAAAACTCAATGTACGGGGAAATAGAGGCGGCATTAGCCTTGGACAGAAAAGTCACATGGCACAGGAAAACTCTGAAAGTGGAGCAGTTTGGGGTTGAACAAGCGACCTTCTGAGTGCGATTTGTACAAGCTCACAATCTTAACAAACACGCCATGCGTGTGGGGAGNTGGTTGAACAAGCGACCTTCTGAGTGCGATTTGTACAAGCTCACAATCTTAACAAACACGCCATGCGTGTGGGGAGAATACTTAACAGTCTAGCATTCACATGTGCCCTTAACAGGGTCACTGTTTAACTTAATTATTATGACGGGCAAACAGGACGGAGAGTTCCCACGTTTGCTATTCAGAATGTGCAAGTAGCAAAATTTGCAACGTAACGAGACTGCTATATTGTTCACTGTGCACGCACAATGCGTTACTACTAGTTCGCTTTGTTCAAGTGTAACACGACTAATGCATACTTTTTGTTTGAGGAAATAGGCCTACACAAGGTAAAGCGATTTAACCAATTGCTATTCTGTTCGCAACCTTTCCATTTAAAGGATTACATTAATTAATAATAAAATATAAAAAAACTTATGGTAGTAATTTCAGCTTCCTGCACTAAAATTCAAAAACATATTACCGGGGATCTCAATTCCGACTACCACTGTATTAAAAGACGTTGGGGGCCATTGCCCCTCCTAAATACCCTCCCACGCACACAAATCCAAGAAAAAGGGGAGAATTAATCGTATGGCATAACCCATACCAAAGCATCTTGAAAGTAATCTCACGGTTAGGGTTGTAGTATTTAACGGGCATTTTTGTGCAGAAATAAAAGCGCTAAACGAGCTGTATCCGTAACATTCTAAGTGTAAAATCCTAACTAATATTATAAATGCGAAAGTGTGCTCGTGTATTTGTCCTTCTTTCACGTCGCAACGGAGCAACGGATCGTAGTGATTTTTTTGTACAGAGGTAGTTGGAGGGTCGGGAAGGCTACTTTTTTATGCATAAGAAATATCTCATTCCCTCAGGAAAATTTTTTTTGTAAAAATAGCGCTCGGGGTACAATGCTGCGTCAATGAAGTTATTGTGTGGGATANACAATGCTGCGTCAATGAAGTTATTGTGTGGGATAAAAGCACAATGTAACACAAAAAAGCGATAGAGGCCCTAAACCGAACTCTACAGAATATACGAAACAATACAGACATTATGAAAGGAATGGTTGTATAACTGGATGGTGACTTCCGCCAAACTCTACCGGTAATTCAGGGGGGCACACCTGCAGATGAAATAAAAGTCTGTCTCAAGTCGTCAAGCTTGTGGGCAAATGTCAAGAAATTCAGCTTGACGACAAATATGAGAGTGCACCTCTACAATGGCGTTGATACAGGACATTATGCTGATACACTATTAAAAATTGGAGATGGGCTGTTAGAAACAGATGCCGAGGGCTGTGTGTCACTAACGGGGAATTTTTAGTAATTTGGTGCAGTGTGATACTGAACTGATTGCTAGCGTTTACCCAGATCTACAAAGAAAGTAAAAGAGCTATTCTAGCGCCAAAAAATGACATCGTTAGTGCTCTGTTCTGTGTTTATGATCAGAGTGTCTACTAACAAATACCGTTATTTCTTCCTATAAGCTTGTTACTATAACCACGCGAGCAACATTCAATGACGAAGTTTTTCAACTTGCACTCTTTGTAATTGAAAAGCAAGTGCAGACATTGTCAGGAGAAAAAATACAAAGCATGGACTTTATTTAAAAAAAGAAAAACCTAAACATTAATTCTTTACTCCACGAGCGTAGCCGCGGGCACAGCTAGTATACTATAAAGCAGCACTGCTAATTTCAAACTTGAAACTTATTCAGCTGGTTTTCAGAACGGCTATTCAATGAAATTCATATTTCGCCAGTGATCGTCGCTGATAGCTGAATCCATGCCTGATTTCAATTGCTATTTAAATTGGGCGAATAAGCTACTACACCCTCTAAATCAATTCTTCGGGAAGGGTTATGGGAGTAGGCGACAAAATCTGAAGGGTTTTCACGTACGCTCGTGGTTGATTATATCCTTACAAACCGAGCGAGGTGGTGCAAGGTGAGGTTTCATTCGGGAGGAGCCGGGTTTGATTCCCCGTTCGGCCAATTCAGTTTTCCGTTATCTCCCAAAATCATTCAAGGTGAATGCTGGGACATTTTTGCTATAAAAGTAGGGGCCAACTACTTCCCCGTCCCTCACTCAGTACTAAGGGACTCCGTCACTGACAACATTGTCGACGACTGCAGTGGTATAGCAGTGTATCCAACTTAGGAGGCTCGTCTTACGACATTTTTGCTTCTCTTATAATAATTTTGACGCGATCAAACCCTAAATAAAATGCTTTGTAAAATAGAGTACTCAGCAAAGATATTTAAGTTTTAGGAATGTATTGTATCAATTAATTATATATTGTATAAAATATATCAACGCATCTCGGTGAACAAAAACAGTTAAGCTGCCAATATTTACTAAATTTGGGGAAAGGTCAATGTATACTATCCCCACTTCTTCCTAGTTGTTACGCCACTTTCGACGAGAAGTTATATTTAAATATAATTTACAAAGTATTGTGTTTCGTCTTTGAAAAAAAATATTACAAGAATTTCATGTGCAAAATAAAACACGTAAATTTTGGGCTGTGGG
>NQII01000845.1:579771-600088 GCA_002778355.1 Clitarchus hookeri | reverse complement strand
GTCGAACGCAGGCACGAACGGCGCCGCGCTATCGACTGCAGGCAGCGGCACCCCACCATGCCCACCTCCCGATCGAACAGTCCGCGTCGTGTGAACTTCAGTCTCGCTCTGGCGCGCTGCCACGTCGCAGGCGGAGTCTTCGCATTCCGCGTCTTATGAAGACTCCCTGCTAAGATATTGCCTGTAAAATCAATGTTTATTCACGCACGCGTATCTCAGGATAATACATTTTCTGGGAATACCACTTCTTTACAATTATCCACACCCGCCACTTTTTTGCTTTTATCCCATTAAAAATAATGAGAGAAAAAATATAAAATAATGGTTATAGTCTATTCAAGGTTTCTTCACACTTTTTGAATCAAACCTTTGGAAAATCACCCCAGCTATAACGCGTTTAGTTATTTCTTAAATATGTCATGTAATCACAAGCGTTATACCTTTGTTAACATAAACGTATCTAATTTTTCGTTCTATTAAAGTTTCACATATATTTTATTTATAAATTATAGTATTTCATTTTTCATAAATATGAATAAATACAGTCAGAAAACATTTATGTTGGTAGCACCTAGTAAGAAATAGTTCTCATGCAAAATATTATTACAACTGAGTGCGCACGAACTCGGTGCGTTGTCCTTTGGTGTAATTTTCTATACTTAGCTAGGCTGAGTTTGCACGAGGCGGATGAATATCCTACATGTATTATTTAAGCAGGGCTTCAGAAAAGTGTGAAGTAACCGTGAATGGATTATAGAAACAATCTTTCTTACATCGCGTGTAATATCCTCCTGTTACAAACCTTATTTTAGAGAAATTCAGTTTCCCGGGAATGCATATACTGTAGGAGCGTTGGGAGGGTTCGTCGCTAAGATTCCTTATCGCCTTGTGTCCAGACGTGACGCTGAGGAGTAAAAAAAAATAATAACTAGGGATTCACCTCAAGTGTTACACCCTGTACTACACCCAAGGAGGTTTTATACTGCACACAACCTTCTTGACTACACATCGGAAACAGGGGCCGCGATGGTGTAGTGGTTAGACTGCTCACCTCCGACCAAGGCGAACCGGGTTAGGTTCCCGGCGGGGTCGCCCCGGATTTTCGCATGTGGGAATCGTGCCGGACGATGCCGCTGGTCGGTGGGTTTTCTCTGGGATCTACCGTTTCCCCCGCCTTTGCATTCCGGCGCTGCTCCATACTCATCTTGCTTCACCCTCATCGGCTCTCAAGACCTCGATGTTAAGAGCCGCCCCAATTCTCTTCACTCACTACACATCGGAAACTGCGCAGTTACTAATGGATTTCTAGCAACATTACAACTAGTACAGAATACATTGCACATTAAACTTAACACATTCGTCGCGGTAACCATATTTTCTTCTATATTGCAAAATGTATAATATATTACGTACATTAATTTCCATCCTATAAAAAGATATGGCTGCTTCAAAAATCTTAAGACAAACACATTTAGGTCTCTGTTGAAGAAAGTTTAAAGAATTGTCCATAAGATATTTAATTAAAAAATATATCTTGCGCTGTTACTTTAAATCGCGTTAAGAGTTTTCTGACTGACGAAAAAGAAAACACATTAGATTTTCCATCGGATTTTTAAAACAATAGGACTACTGTCTAGTGAACTACATGAAGTAGGAGGGGAGGGGGGGTTCAAGACTTAAGCAAATAAGTAGCAATGCGCTTAATACCCATATAATATCGCAAATTTTAGATAATTTCTCTAACATTAAAATAATGACAAAAAGTAACCTATTATAACTTTCTTTGGGGGGAGATTAATTTCTATAGAGGGGGAGAGATGACTATGTAGAGGGGGAAATGACTATGTAGAGGGAGATATGACTATGTAGAGGGAGAGATGACTATGTAGAGGGGGGAGATGACTATGTAGAGGGGGGAGATGACTATGTAGAGGGGGGAGAGAGATGACTATGTAGAGGGGAAAGAGAGATATGACTTTCAGTAGAGGGGAAAGAGAGAGAGATGACTTTCAGTAGAGAGGAAAGAGAGAGAGAGAGATGACTTTCAGTAGAGGAAAGAGAGAGATGACTTTCAGTAGAGAGGAAAGAGAGAGATGACTTTCAGTAGAGAGGAAAGAGAGAGAGAGATGACTTTCAGTAGAGAGGAAAAAGAGAGAGAGAGATGACTTTCAGTAGAGAGGAAAAAGAGAGAGAGAGATGACTTTCAGTAGAGAGGAAAAAGAGAGAGAGAGATGACTTTCAGTAGAGAGGAAAAAGAGAGAGAGAGATGACTTTCAGTAGAGAGGAAAAAGAGAGAGAGAGATGACTTTCAGTAGAGAGGAAAAAGAGAGAGAGAGATGACTTTCAGTAGAGAGGAAAAAGAGAGAGAGAGATGACTTTCAGTAGAGAGGAAAAAGAGAGAGAGAGATGACTTTCAGTAGAGAGGAAAAAGAGAGAGAGAGATGACTTTCAGTAAAGAGGAAAGAGAGAGAGAGAGATGACTTTCAGTAGTGGGGAAAGAGAGAGAGATGACTTTCTCATAATTTACATTATATGATCAAAGCAAAGTAATTATTTTTAAAATTTTAATTGGGGTCCTATCCCGGCACAGCTAATACAATCGGTGAGAAATGAGCGTCTCAAGAAAATATTCCATGTCCAAAGAGTCTTTCCACCAATGTTTTCATGGGCGTGTCTTCTAAAGAGAATTCTTCTATCGCTCTTTGTGCTCATGCGCCGGAAAAGTAATGATTTTGGGGGGGGGGGGAGAGTTATGACGCTCGCTTCGTAACTAAATTTTGTTTATCGGGTTTTGTTCTCAAAGAATCAGTTAGTGCAACGAACAACCTACGGGTTTATGCCAGTTTATCATATAGCATGATCCTGAATTACATGGCAAAATTTTACGGGCGAGTTCCTTGCCATATAACATGAAAACAAAACGTATGAACACGTGTCCAAAAATGCCTAGATGGATGGCACGCAATTTTATATTGTTAAACAGCAGATTTGTAATACCCTTTAATTTTACTTCTCTTGTACTTTTCTACCCGAATCTCGTTCTCCAAGTTAGTACAATTTTATTTGGGATGAAATTGCAGCCACTCGTAATACTTTTATTATATATGTTTCCAAATTTTCTTTGACAATTTCAATGTTTGTTGATACAGTTGGAATGCAACTAATGCATTATTTCTGAACGCCAAACTTAGTTTCTCATTTTCCGCCCTTTGGCAAACCTTGAACCTTATTTCCAAGGATTATTCATTCTAAGACATCCAAGTTACCGACAGCATCGTATCACAGAAAATTACTTGTCTCAAGGTCACTTCGCCACCTTCATATTTCGTGCACCCACCCTTCTAGAGTTATTTTTTCTAGGGGACGAATTAATCTTCCGGGAATGGACTACTTCTACGTATGTTATCCAGGAAGGCTCAGTATTAAGTAAAATTGGTATTTTAATTCAATGATTTATGGTATACTAGCGAACCGGCCCGGCTTCGCCCGGGTACAATTGAGTTTTACAGTGATACATTAATAAATAAATTGGGAGAATACAATTCATTTATGTGAAAACAGAATTATAACATTATACTATGTTGGCCTAGGTTTTTAACTGATTATGGCAACCCAAAAGGAAGGAAATATTTTTCCCCTGATAGCCAAGAAGTAGAGTATTGTTTTTGGAGTGTATCTGTACAACTATCGCGTAGTTGACACATGTCCGCTTTCCAGCGTCGATGTATGAAAATCAAAACGTGAGTTTCATCACGTCGTAGCTTTATAAATAAGTATACGTAGGTACTACTTTTTGCGCTTGGCTGAGGGATCTTAATCGATCACCAAAGTTAAGCAACGTTCCCAGCGGCACACATTTGGATGGGTGACCGTTTAGTTCAATAACATCTGAGCGCTTCCGGGCTTCGGAGGGCACGTTAAATATTCGGTCCCGGTTGTTATCGATTGATAGCAGTCGTTAAGCCATTTCAGAGGTCCTTTGGCGGCCTGATAAACTCATTGACACCAGAGGAAAAAAATATTTCGGTCACGTTCCCAGCCGTTGCAGGATTACGATTTGTTGTTATTCCACAGGAACCGTACAATTTTCCGGGATAAAACGTATCCTATGCCCTATTCCAGAACCTAAAGTACCTACATACCAAATTTCATCTAAATCCGATCAGCAGTAATGGAGCTAAGTGGTAAAAAACATATACACACACATACTTTCGCATTTATAATATAAGTAGGATTTAACATACAATAAAGATAGATGAAACGTATTCCTCAGTAACGTAGATTCACAGATTAACTCAAGCATTTGTCAGAAATTGATGAGCTTTCCTAGTAGGCTATTTTTTTCCCTAGTGGGCTATTTTTTTCTATCCTGGCGATATCCTTCCAAAGGGGCGAAGTACTCACGAAGATATGCCTGGAAGAAACACTACACGAACGGAGTGGGCGGCAGTGAAGGCACAAAGCCTCCACTCCAAGATGCCCAGGGATGGAGGAGGTTTCAGACCCCAGCACTCGCTGCATCTTGCATGCGGCGGTTGTTGAACACACGCGAGGTTTAACGCTCTCCCGGTCGGCTGTTTGCTAGGTGGCCGGTGATAACACGCAGGCGGCATATTGCCTTGTTTGTTCTGCCAATGACGGGCTCGGGGTACCTTAAGCTCACCTCCTCCCCCGCTCTCCTCACCGTGCGTTGGACAGCTTCCGTACACACAGCCCTCTCCACCACACTTGCATAATAAAATGCTAGCGATTAGGGAGATTTACTGCCGGCTGTTTAACGTATGAGCCAAAAGTTAGTTAGCGTTGCTTATCGTACGATTTAAGCTGTGGAGATGTTTATTTTCGGAGGCTAGACTAGTAAGCACTTACTGCAAAAAAAAAAAAATTGCCCACGTCCACTTGTGAAACGAAGATTTTTAGAATACTGCACTTGATTGTAAAAATAATGAGCATTCTATTATAGAATCAATCTACGAAAAACGTTTTATGATTTCAGGTGATGCAAACCATAAAACGTGATTGCGTGTTGTACATAAGCAAACACAGCACATGTTCAGTTATCGCAACCAGTAAGCTGTAGGCTTTGTTGTTATAACTTAAAGGACAGTAGTGCTGTTTACAAACTATAAGTTACCTGCAGGGAAGCTAATTAGGGTGAGCCTCGCAATGTATAGGTACTACCAGTCAAAAATAACTTTAGTGTGCGCTATGTATAACATGGAGTATACTGGGTCTGAATGGCTTTAAAAATGTTGCACATACTGTGTGTGTTGATTTATCGGTTGCATAGAAATGGAAATTGTTCAAATTGGTTCTTTCCAGAAAACATTCTGGTATGGTAATTTAAAAATAGAAATTTTGTTTAAATATAAAGACGCTGAGAATACTTATCTTTATTATACTATGCGCTGCTAGTCCCCGCTTCAATTTCCATGGCTGCACATTTGTTGGCAGTGCCGTCCGCGTAGAACGACGTAGCCGTTTCTAGATGTGACAGTGTCGTCCTTAGCGCGCGCTCTCTCTCTCTCTCTCTCTCTCTCTCTCTCTCTCTCTCTCTCTCTCCTCTCCCTTCTCTCTCCTCTCTCCCTTCTCTCTCCTCTCTCCCTTCTCTCTCCTCTCTCTCTTCTCTCCCTTCTCTCTCTCCTCTCTCCTCTCCTCTCTCTTTTTTTTTTGTTTTTTTTTTTTGTACATCGAACTCGCAAAATTAACTCCAGGCAGAAGGGGTTCTTAAGATTTCCGCCGCACTCATTAGGGAGTTGTGGGCTATAAGGAGGTAGGTAATTGCACGTAACACGGCAGGGCATCTCGCGCATGAGTGGAGTGCATCTCCAGTTCGTAATTAGCCTAAAGGGAAGTTTTTCGGATATTTCAACGTAAAACTATCAGTCGAAGTAAAACTTGAATACTGTTCGTCATCACTGCAACACACCTTTCTGCCTTGGCGTTTATTTCTCGCACACTGTATCAATCGTCACGTTTTAAGTACTCGTAAATCATAAAAATGTATACCTGTTGCAAATTAAGTTTTTGGAAATGCTTAACACTACCGCTGAAAAGTTTCTGGCGTTATTTTTTTTTCGTAAATCCACGGTTAGACAGGGCGGATATGGTCTCCTACCGGCTGATGACGTGAACCAATGAAAAGCAGTTTTCAGCCAAGCCGCGTCGGCTGCTATTTCCAACGAATTATTTTCTTCACTTTTAAGGAGACTGTTGTATCTTGCATCTATATATAGACTTGTTTTTAGCGTACAGTATTTTAAATTCCACACAAGGGCCCCAATGTCTCATGCAGGAAGTAATTTTCATTGGACAAGTTATGTTTACTTCTAGGCAGGAATTGTCGCGACACCTAACTCTCTTAAGTCGAACAGTATTTTTTTTTTAATTCGTAGTACGACACGACACACTGCCACGGGTACAGTTAGGTTGGCAACGCAAACAACGGTTCACCGAGCGATTGTTCCGGCCCTGGCGGGCTGATGGAGCCGCTCACTTGCCGGAAATGTTAGACGATACGGCGGACAATCGTNGGGGGGGGGGGGACGTACGTATTCTCGTGCGTGGGTGGCGGCACATTTAACGCTAGAAGGGGTGATTGCCGTAACTACCGCAGGGGAAATGGTGTACAGTGCGTATGCCAGCTGCGCAGTAAGTAAAATACTGTATGTTCACACCGTGAACTGGATTTTTTTTATGCTGCTATAACTGTCAAAACAGCATGGCTTCGTCTCGTGGTTTGCACTTCCTTTGAAAATTTAAATATAAGTGACAAGTTTAAATCACGCATAATTTGTTTATAAACCTACGGGTTTACTGGAGGGAAAAAAAGTATGTTAACAAACATTTCCGTCACTGTTTGAGCACGTGATTGCGGCAAGTACAGCTGACAGTGTTGTGCATAAGCTGAAGACGAAAATCAGTATATCATGAGGTTGGTCCACGATGCCCACGATCAATTTCGACAAAAAGACTCTTGCATATAAGAAAGTAAACTCTAAAACACATTTGTTTCTGAAGTAGTGGTTAGTTATATAAAATACTGTCCTCAGGCATTTTCTTGTAAAAATTAAATTCCTTCTACTGGCTGTGGGTCTTATGCACACGGCACGAAACAAAATAATGCCAGATTAGACACGCCGGGGCCAATTAATATACAAGACAGTTGCACGAGGCAGCATAAACAGTACCGTACGAAGACACACTTCCATATTTAAATGTACGTGTCGTTATGTAAGGTTTTGATCGTGAACTGGGCTATAATCTGTTTACAACCGGCGGTGGCGATACGCTTCACAGCCAGTCGGGGAGAGATAAGCCCCTGGGCCGGATCCTGCCCTCCCCTTTTTGCCCTTTTGACCCTGGTGACCCTCCCGGGCTAGCAGAGCCATGTCGTGCCTTAACCACCTGCAACTAGTTCCCACACCTACCCTGGGAAATCGACGCGGTTCCCTCAGGCTTCCTGCACAGAGGTTGCTAGTTCAAGTTTCCAGCACGTCATTGCTGTGTTACCGCGTAAGCTGTGTTAGTACGGTAATTCAATTTAAAAAAATTAGGAAATGCGCTGTTGCATGGCTATTTCACCAAAGAAAACGGAGGACAGCATTAAAAACATACACTAAAACAAGCCAAGAAGAGCCGTTGTCAACAAATATTTAAAACATAAAAATGTCACAAGGAATTCAAACAAAGAGTTCTACAAAACAAAACGAACCTAGTATTGGCCTGTTTTCGTGTTTTTTCCTTGGCGACGTAGCTCTGCAATGGCTTATGTCCGAAGTAATTATTCATTTAATCACTTACCTCCATTTCAAGTACCTTGCAAATAGCACATCAGTACTGTAACATAAAAGAAAGAAGTTTTGGGGAAAATTAAAATGTGTGTAGATATTTGTTAGTTTAGTGTTTTTATTTTGTCTTGTAAATGAGTGCGCGTGCATAATAGGGAAAACTGTTTCTTACTCGGTTCTGAACTTTCGCTTTGAAGGAGCAATGTTCCGTAGGAATTACTTGTGTAGAAATACTGATTAACAAATTGTCAATATGACGTGCACATATAATCCATAAGGAACATTGCTCTTTCAAAGAGAAAGTTCAGAACCCTGCAATAAATTTTTTTTCTTAATACGCATGAACGCTCATGTACACACACGACAAAATAAAAACACTAAAATAACAAATATCTACACGAATTTTCATTTTCCCCGAAGAAAGTGGCACCCCGTTGGGCGCCAAAATTTCTATAAACGACTAACAGTGAAATGTTTGAAATAGGCCCCACGTTGGGCGCCACTATTTGGAATTTCCGCTAGAATGGTGCGTATAAAATGTTATGCCTATTTGTAAAATAGTTTGGCCAACACAGTGTACGCCACTCTTTGGAATACTGTGTGTATCTCTAATATGAGATTTATTTGCTTAGATAATAAGTACATGTATTATAGGGAAACCTGGTAAACCGGAGTTCTTAGCTTTCTCTTTGGGGATAGCAATATCATTNATGACGTGCACATATAATCCATAAGGAACATTGCTCTTTCAAAGAGAAAGTTCAGAACCCTGCAATAAATTTTTTTCCTTAATACGCATGAACGCTCATGTACACACAAGACAAAATAAAAACACTAAAATAACAAATATCTACACGAATTTTCATTTTCCCCGAAGAAAGTGGCACCCCGTTGNATAAAAACACTAAAATAACAAATATCTACACGAATTTTCATTTTCCCCGAAGAAAGTGGCACCCCGTTGGGCGCCATTTTCCCCGAAGAAAGTGGCACCCCGTTGGGCGCCAAAATTTCTATAAACGACTAACAGTGAAATGTTTGGAATAGGCCCCACGTTGGGCGCCACTATTTGGAATTTCCGCTAGAATGGTGCGTATAAAATGTTATGCCTATTTGTAAAATAGTTTGGCCAACACAGTGTACGCCACTCTTTGGAATACTGTGTGTATCTCTAATATGAGATTTATTTGCTTAGAAAATAAGTACATGTATTATAGGGAAACCTGGTAAACCGGAGTTCTTAGCTTTCTCTTTGGGGATAGCAATATCATTNAAATAAGTACATGTATTATAGGGAAACCTGGTAAACCGGAGTTCTTAGCTTTCTCTTTGGGGATAGCAATATCATTCAAATTACGTTTGTCGCAAGGTTGACTAATAAATTACCAATATGGAGTACATACATAAAACCCTCGAGAATAAACAGAAATCAATCGAAACTTGCAATGCTCTACCACAGGTAAATACAGAAACATTTACCTTTCTGTAGATAGTCTGGCGAAGATAAGCTGTGGCAAAACATAACACTAGACACTAAGATATATATCCTTGTAAATTTGCATGGGAATTCAACATCTACATAAAGTACACATATAAACATGAGAGAGTTATTACCACATTGAGAATAAAATAAAGTTACGACACATTGTATCACAACTCTGGGCACATAGGAAATCAGAATCCATCATTAATTGATAATCTCTAGAAATAATTATGAATGAAATTCTGGTGATTCGGATTTACTCAGAGCAATNCCAGCTAGCTTGGAGCTTGGGCAATAGTAGACTGCTTTCTCATACCCCTGGGTCAATTAAATTGAAATATAACTTTTTTCTCTTATATCCTAGTAAAGTTTATTTGTTATATATGTGTGTATGTGTATGTATAGGTTTGTGTTTGTATGTATATGTGTATGTATGTACATGTGTATGTATATATTGGACATGAAAATAGAAAACGGACACTTGTAATCGGACGTCAAAATGTGCTTAAATACAATTCATAAAAACACACCGCTCGAAAATATCTAACAGTTTTTTAATTACAGCTATATACTGAATCTCTGCTCTGTTGGGGACCTGGGAAGAAGCGCCAACTGCAATGTTTGCAAGTGTCCTCAATTTAACTTGCATACAAAGTTCAACCACGGAAGGTTTTGATAAAACGTTTTCTCCATTTCGAAATGCAATGCTCCAAGGGAGCAATAATTTTGGACGTATTTTGCAGGTACAGCATAAAAACAAAACTGAATTCTGTAGAACGTCGTGGCCTATCTAAAACTGATCGGACGGGTTAATCTAGCGAGTCGAATATAAAAAAAATTCCTAGAGTAGCACACCCCTTATCTTAAATTTTCCTTGGAAACAGAGTGAATTAAAAACCACATTACTTATTCGGAGCCCTGTNGTAGCACACCCCTTATCTTAAATTTTCCTTGGAAACAGAGTGAATTAAAAACCACATTACTTATTCGGAGCCCTGTTAAAATTTTGTTTCTATTCAAGAAGCTAATAACGTATTCCCTGGAAATACATACTCGAAGCTCAATAATAGTGTAAAACTTTCAGTTCAACCAAAATTATTAAAAGGGATCATTTCCCCTCGCACAAGGAGAAATACGGGAAATAGATGCAGTTGAGAAACAGTCTGTTATGGTGTGCAACGCACTGTAAATGTTTTGTGGACGTAACAGGTTTTGTTGGTGAATGCGATGCTGAACGCAAAAGTATGTTTAATCAAAGAGCCGTATGATACAAATCTCACAGATCAAAGCATCTAACTCATCAATGAAAGTGTAAAGTATCAACCGACATTTTAAAATCAAACTGTAACCTGTTAAAATATTGAGTGGACATGGCGTAATTTTCATAGCCCATAACTAGGGACCTCTGAAAATGGTGTAGGGCGAAATACACGAAATACCGCGAAATTACACCCATTTTTTATTTAGCTACGAAATTTTTAAAATACAGGATAAAAACGAAATTCGCGACATTTATCACTACTAATGCTACCAGAATTCAGGCGGATTGACGAAAATCGTGGGAAGAAAGACATATAATATTCGTAAAGCATAATTAGTATACATTTAACAAGATTTTGCTACACATTTTTCACCAACTGAATGCGGTTTTTATTTATTTATCTACGTTGTGAATGACGCAATAACTCCAACATTGTGCGTCAATGCGTGCTATATACACACAAACAAAAATAAAAATGTTAAATAACAAAACAGCTACTTAAAAAACTGGACGTGTAAGTAAACATTTCCAAGAATACATCCTAGTCGTAACCTTAACTTTATTTTCACATCATCAACGATACGTCGCAACTCTATCGATGTCGGTAGTCGACGAACATTACTAAATTGTGTTCCTGTTTCCCGTCACACGTGCTGTTGCTGCCAATCGATTTTACTAAATTGTGTTTCTCCTGTTGTCGGTCACACGCGCTGTTGCTGCCAATCGATTTGTAAAAATCCCAGAAAACTGCACCTACTAACAGTGCCTTCTGTCATAAACATGAATATTTCTTGCATATTTCTTTATCGTAATTTGTATAACTGGTTGTTTGTTACTAAACACGCGATTAACATTGAATCCGAATGTTACAACCAAACTGTAATTCAAATATATACTTCTGGAAATTACGGAGACTAGCAAACTTCACTCACGTTTAGGAGAAATACTAGACAATACTTTTGTTAAATTATATACTAGACTGTTCAGATGGATGGACACATTTTCAATGCAAAAAAATATTATGCCATTTTTGTTTCAATCCATGTCAGACTACAGAACGAAACAGTTCATAAGAAAGTGATTGTAATCTGAAAAACAAATTTAAGCATTCAGCTATAATTCTTTTTCGTGGCATTGCATTGCTGCTCCACGTGTAATTTTTCACAATTCACTTTATTTTACTTAATTGTGTATAGAAATACAGGATGTTTTATTTTTATTGTCAGGAACCGGTGATCTGCCAACATCCAACAGATTAAGAGAAGCATACTTACCAAAACTTCACGTTTCCAGGAAAGAAAACATTAAAAAAATGATCTTCGGAACAAAAATATATTATTACTGAGTGACGAAACAACTAACAGAGTGCGCTGCATGTTCGTCATCCTGATTCGTATTCTTTCATGTAGCACAGACCCAAGCGTGTTTGTGGGGGCAGTCAAAGAGTTACCAAGTGCGACGGGTAGAATGTTCTACGGCTATTCTGTCTACTGTGTCAGAGTATGACATTCAATATGAAAATGTGGTGGGGATTGTGTCACACTGCGAAATATATGACAACTTGTGCAAATACTTTACAGACCATATTTTCTGAACAAATGGTGCCGTACAATTTTGGGCCCGAAAATTAAATATAGTTGCAAGTTTGTCGAGTTTCACTTTGGTAGAGCTCAATCAATGCATCCAAAAATACTAAACATGCATTTCTGCAAGCCAGGAAAAGGAAATGTAGGTTTGTGACATTTCTCAAGCAAAAGTATCCTGAAGAAGAAAAAAAAACCATTTCTGTTTCCTGTACCGGTGTTGACAAGGTGGCATTCCTGGTTTGGAGCTGCTGAATATGTAGCAGAGTATCTGGAAGGTTTAGTGGAGTTTCCTGTGCAGGAGGAAGAAGGAAACAGTGCCGTCACATACTTCAGAAATCTGTCAAGCGACAACATTGCTGTCATAAAATGTTCATCTGTTTTTCTAGTTGAGCACTGCTCAGAAACAATTCAGGCTATTGTTCAATTTGAATGTGCAAACTACGTGTTTGCCCAAAAAGTGTATCCAGAGTTTTCAGATATACTGAACCAATTCCTTTTGATAAGCAAAGGTTCCTTGGATAAACAAACATCCACTGAACTTTTCAAACTGTCTACCAAAGTGAAGCAACACTCTGTATGGGTTTGAAATGCCACACCAAACTCACCGATTTGATGAAATGTGATGCAGGAAAAGAGTTTGTTTTTAACATTGGGAAACTCTTTCAAAATATGTGGTGAACAACACGGTTGATGACTCATTGTATGCAAGTGCAAAGAAAGTTCCCCTTCTCTCCAAACTGTCTGAAATAGAAATTTCTTTAAGGCTACTTGGCATTCCAAAGTCAAGTGTTGGAACTGTTGAGCGAAACGAAGCCAGATGTCAAAGTTTTGTTAAGCCTACATGAACAACACTCAAACTTTGCGGAACAATTTGTCTCATCATTATGGATTCCACCTCCCAATGCTGACAGTGAANCGAAGTTTTGTTAAGCCTACATGAACAACACTCAAACTTTGCGGAACAATTTGTCTCATCATTATGGATTCCACCTCCCAATGCTGACAGTGAAAGAGTATTTTCTGCATATAGCCACATTCTTTCNAGAGTGCGCTGCATGTTCGTCATCCTGATTCGTATTCTTTCATGTAGCACAGACCCAAGCGTGTTTGTGGGGGCAGTCAAAGAGTTACCAAGTGCGACGGGTAGAATGTTCTACGGCTATTCTGTCTACTGTGTCAGAGTATGACATTCAATATGAAAATGTGGTGGGGATTGTGTCACACTGCGAAATATATGACAACTTGTGCAAATACTTTACAGACCATATTTTCTGAACAAATGGTGCCGTACAATTTTGGGCCCGAAAATTAAATATAGTTGCAAGTTTGTCGAGTTTCACTTTGGTAGAGCTCAATCAATGCATCCAAAAATACTAAACATGCATTTCTGCATGCCAGGAAAAGGAAACGTAGGTTTGTGACATTTCTCAAGCAAAAGTATCCTGAAGAAGAAAAAAACCACTTCTGTTTCCTGTACCGGTGTTGACAAGGTGGCATTCCTGGTTTGGAGCTGCTGAATATGTAGCAGAGTATCTGGAAGGTTTAGTGGAGTTTCCTGTGCAGGAGGAAGAAGGAAACAGTGCCGTCACATACTTCAGAAATCTGTCAAGCGACAACATTGCTGTCATAAAATGTTCATCTGTTTTTCTAGTTGAGCNCTATCACATACTTCGGAAATCTGTCAAGCGACAACATTGCTGTCATAAAATGTTCATCTGTTTTTCTAGTTGAGCACTGCTCAGAAACAATTCAGGCTATTGTTCAATTTGAATGTGCAAACTACGTGTTTGGCCAAAAAGTGTATCCAGAACTTTCAGACATACTGAACCAATTCCTTTTGATAAGCAAAGGTTCCTTGGACAAACAAACATCCACTGAACTTTTCAAACTGTCTACCAAAGTGAAGCAACACTCTGTATGGGTTTGAAATGCCACACCAAACTCACCGATTTGATGAAATGTGATGCAGGAAAAGAGTTTGTTTTTAACATTGGGAAACTCTTTCAAAATATGTGGTGAACAACACGGTTGATGACTCATTGTATGCAAGTGCAAAGAAAGTTCCCCTTCTCTCCAAACTGTCTGAAATAGAAATTTCTTTAAGGCTACTTGGCATTCCAAAGTCAAGTGTTGGAACTGTTGAGCGAAACGAAGCCAGATGTCAAAGTTTTGTTAGGCTTGCATGAACAACACTCAAACTTTGCAGAGCAATCTGTCTCATCATTATGGATTCCACCTCCCAATGCTGACAGTGAAAGAGTATTTTCTGCATATAGCCACATTCTTTCAGATCTGAGAACCAACTTAATTCCACAAAACCTTGCAGTTCTTTTTGAACAGTACTTTGGTAATAAGCTTGCTGGTGATACTGTTACTGAGAAGTGATTTCTAAATACCAGTAATAAGAAGACTAAATAGTGTGTTTATCCAAAGAAATGTTTGCGAAATATACTGCACATTACATACTACGCAAGTTATTTTATTTATTTTATTACTACCGTTAAATACAAAGTATAATTTGTTATTAAGTCATTAAGATTTTAGGTGATTTTCATATATATTGTGCATACTGAGAGTTTTAAAATTATTTTTTTAATATATCTGGGTTGTTTTTTATCCACTGATTCTTAAATATCAACTGTTCTTGTTACTGAGACATTTAGTTTGTTAGTGCGTGATAAATATTGTATATGTAGAGTAAATTTTCAAAATAATTTTTTGTACCGCTATGTTGTATTTTATTCGCAGTTTTCAGGAATTTTTTTCACCGATATTGGAGAGTTTAATTCACCATTTTCAGGGGTCCCTACGGGCCATAACTACATTTGATCCGAGACAATCCGAACAGAATTTTGGAACTGAAAGTCACCATAGCGACAGATTATCTCTGCAGAAAATCAAGGTACTTAGATCTTCTGTCGTGTTTGCATTCATCAAAATCCGAGCGTGTGGTATCTAAGAACTGCAGCCAATTTAGTTCTTAAATGCGTAGACTGTAATTTAAAAGGTTCCCGTTATTAACTGCGTTCAAGAAGGCGATCTCTGTTGACGTAAGTGTTTCTTACATTTACGTAGTAAAGACGCCGTAAAGTAACCCACAGATATTGCCACACGGAAGTTCATTATCATGTATGTGGAGTTTAAATCATTAAGGCTATCACCAAATGTTGTTTCTGACGCTTCGTTGCTGATGCGTCATTCTCCCAACTGCCGTACAAACTAGCTCGAAACAAACAATGACGGCAGGGTCAACAAACCAAGATCACAATACCAACGGATTAATTTCAGCTTCCAGAATGATTTAAGATTTCTCTGAAGCGGCGTGGTGACGATAAATATGCACGCGTACTCGCGAATGGGTCAGTTTTAAAGTATAATACAGTCGGCGCAAAACTAAAATTATTAATTTTAAACTTAAGGGTAAAATGCGCAGAAATAGTTGTTATGCCTTCAGCCTCGCCGAGGCGTGCGCGTCGCATGATGACGCGCGTGTATGCAGCCTGCACGAACGTGCCGACGGCCGGTCGAACATCACGTGTCGCTGTCTCCTCGCCATGTAAGAGAGCAGCAACGCTACGGGTTACTTTCACACAGTGCTCACATCTAGTTCACGCCTTTACAAACACCTTGGTCGTTTAGAGGGTAGCCACATACCGATTTTCAATGCACCTGTGTTTCGTATGTTGGCCCTAATTTATAGTCTATTCGAGGTTTCTTAGCACTTTTTTTTTTAAATCAAACACTTGAAAAATCACCCCATACATGTATGACGTGTTTTATTGTTTTCTAAATATGCCTTTTATCACAAGCGTCTTATACTTTCGTTAACAAAAAAGTATACTATTTTACGTTAAACTGAACTTTTCTTAAATTCCGTGTAGAAACTATATTTTATTTATTATTCGTATGAATAAGAACAGAGAAAAAATAGGAGTGCTGGTAATGCCTAGTAATAGTTCTCATATATAATATTATTAAATTCGCACGACGCACGAATGAAGTGCGTTGTCCATTTAATGTAATTTTTATAGTTAATTACGCTTTGTTTGCAAGAGGCGGAGGAAATAGTCTGAAAGTAGAACTTTAGCAGGGCTTCATAAAAGCTGGAAGTAACCGGGAATGGACTATAGCCTGGAATTGTAGTTAGATAAACCACATTGCAGCTGACAGTGGCTTCCTATACACCAGTCCATTTTGACGAACCAGAACAATTATCCAAACAGATACTTTACTCGAGGAAAGATGCAAAGCAGCATCTGTAATGAAGGCTGCATAAACCTTGAACCTATTCTTAACTGAAGGAACATTTCTATCGCTAAACACGTTCGAAGAGTCAACAGCAGGGTGATTATTGCGCTTGGCTTGCAGCCAACTTTTCAGGATATTTAAAAAAAAAACCTTAACACGAGACTCTGTGCCTGAAATATAACGCGAAACTTGCAGCTGCAGTAGTTGACTTAGTTTTAACCCAAAGCACATGCAAGTATGCAGTACAAAAGATTTACACCAAGTGTAAAAACATAAACTTCAATAGCATATCACTAATGGAAAATAACAGTGAAATGCCTAACTAATGCTACGGTACCATGACAGAGGAACCTTGATGCTCAGTTTGTATCACTGCTTCAGCCACTTACATAGGGGAAATGTGGGTAGCCCCGGACAATGCTAGTTCCTTGTGTTTCAAGCTAGGTAGCAGCACAGCTCAGCAACACCAAAGGCTGTCTTTACGTACGACGCCATTGGCGACGAGTCGAGGGAGACGCACTGACGCAGTTTGTGCGGGGTTTAAAAGCTCTGTACTTGTTGAAATTGTATTGTGTAATCTGCGGCCATTTACTACAGTGGAGGTAAGCAGATCGCCATATATTTGTTCCAGAATATTGATTGGAATCTCCTTTCACTAGTCCTATAGTTATCATTGACTGAGAATGTTTAGTTTTTCATAAGACCGGTTTTTGTGTGTGGCGTCGGGCAGGTATCCCCGACAGACTGAATGATTGTAGCCACGGACATTTNGAATCTCCTTTCACTAGTCCTATAGTTATCATTGACTGAGAATGTTTAGTTTTTCATAAGACCGGTTTTTGTGTGTGGCGTCGGGCAGGTATCCCCGACAGACTGAATGATTGTAGCCACGGACATTTCATATTTAAGGGAAAGCTACGGACATAATTGCGTACTTAAATACCAAACATCACTTGTGTTTCTTCAATGTGTTCTAGTACAGTTATGGGTTCGAATGTCTATGCAGCCGCCTCCTTAAATTATCCAGACAATTTGTAAAAATTCTGTTGATCATAGAATTCAACGAAAATAATTCTGCAATATTATGTTGTTTCACAAACTTAAAGATACCACAAGATAGGCATATTGGGCTATTAAATTAATTGAATGTTGTAATTATTTTTAATATAATAAAATCTTCACTGTAATTTTCCGTTTGGTTTGTATCGTATTAATGATTAAATAATGAAAGATCTTTCGGGAAAGTATGCTCACAGATTCGATGAACCCACGACTGTCATAACACTCCGAGGAAATTAACTACCACCAAGGAAACAGTTTGGCTTAATGGAGCATTCAAAATTTCTACAAACATGCATAGGCCTATTTAAACGATGTTGTATCTACTCTATGTAGCCTATTATTCCTGTGCCTCAAAAATGATGAGCGTCATTTGTTATTTCTTTACAGGTTATACCAGTAAGATGACTTAAGTTCAAAGGAAGAACTACAACCCGAGGTTCCTGGACTACGGATTCTATGAAAGCGAGTATGGATAATGTTTTATCTGGAGCAATGTCAGTTAGGGAAGCCGCTATGAAATTTAATTTCCCAAAAAGTTCTCTCCAGGATTGTATTGCATGTATTATAAAGGGACAAGACGTGTATACTGGAGCCTAAATTATGTCGTTTCGTGAGAACGTTTTCACCTAATTTTGAGTCTATGCTGGCTGATCATGTCAGAGAGTTAGATGACTGGTTAACGGGACTAAGTAAGAAGAAGTTCATTAAACTGGCATTTGATTTGGCAGAACATCTTCATATTGAGCACAGGTTTAATAGAACCAAGAAGTCTGCTGGAAATGCTTTCTACAAATCGTTCATGAAGCTATTTCCACAGTTGAGCTTAAGTTTGCCCGAATCAACGAGCTTAACGCACTGTGTTGATTTCAACAAGCCACAAGTCATGCTGTTTTATGAAAAACTGCATTTGTTAAGAGAAGTAAGAGTTCCCGGCCTCCAGCATATACAACGCAGGCGAAACAGGTGTAAGTAAGGCTATTGAAACAAAAGAAAACTTGGGAAATAGGCCTAGGCTTGATTCCACAACCACTACACCTGAACTGAAGAACTGGCGAACTTGCCTACAGCTCTGATGCATAGGCCTAGGCCTATGTATCATAAGAGTTTCAGTTTCAACATCTGGAGGTAAAAATAACACAACGAAGACTACAGCAAACATGAGTAGCCCAACAATGACAGCATCATTTGGTGATGAAAAAATTGCAACAAAGCCTACAGAAATCATGACTAACCCAATTAGTCCTACAAACATCAGCAGCCCTAACAGTCCATCAACAGCTAAAGAGACAACTCAGTCTATAGACTATCACAAATTCAGACTGCAGTCCAACGAATTTAGATGCTGTCCTGACAAAACTATTGCAATTTCCTGACACCAGCAAGAAAAGGCAAGTTTCCAGGAATAGGAAAACATTGAGAAGCAATATATTAACTTACACCCCATACAATAAAATGGTGGAAGAGAATTTACAAAACAAGAAAAGAAAGACTGTGTCTGGTACTAATCCCTATTGCAAAAAGAAAATGATGGTCTTAGGATCAAGTGAGTCAACTACCACAGAAAAGCATTCAATGCCGGCAACATTAGAAGCTGAAGACGACACACAATGCATATTTTGTGGGGTGAACTTCGACAACTGGATCCAGTGCTGTTCATGCAAAGATTGGGCGCACGAGGTCTGTGCTAATACAGATCCCAGTGATATTTTCTACAACTGTGATGTGTGTTAGACAAAGGATGCTTCAAATCAAATCATTAGACACTGTCCGGGGCTGCCTCTCAAAACATAAATAATATTTTTTTCACTGTTTTGTGATCTGGCAAAAATAAATTTCTGTAACTCGTACTTAATTTAAAAATTATGTGTTCAGCATTAAAATATATTACATTTTATACTGCATATATGTTTTTGTTAACATCTGTTTTGTTAATGGCACAATAAATTATGATTTTCCCTTAAGTGTCCGAGGCTACCCACATTTCCCCTATAGCATTGTAAGCAGAGCTCAAAAAGTTATTACTATTAAAAAAAAAAAAAGAGGAAGAGAAATTACATTATACCCACCTAGTTTCCTTCTCCTGTTGTGTACAAATAAAGATAAACCTCAGTTTACATAACAGGTTTCCTGTAAAGAAGTAATTGCTAGAATACAAACGAGTTCTTAAGTAACATTTATGGTAAGTCATTTACTGTAGATTCGAACATTATGTTCCTAGATTATATAATTCCCCTTTTGTCACTTAATATGCAAACATTGAGACATTTAATGAAATTCATGAAATCTCATATAAACTGAAGAAACTGACAAACATATGAGTCTTGATTGTTTCACAATGCATAAAAATGTAAGGATTTACATAGCAAATCAGAAGTAAGCTTTACAAAATAAATTGTTTATTTATAATACTGTTAAACAATGCAGTTGTTCAGGTTTAATAAAAAATACTACCTGCACCAAATATGTTAGCTCCAAAATATCAATCATTTTTAACAATACACTGTCAATTAATAATATTCCCTTTCCTTCGTTAAGGCTGCTAAATATGAGAACGTAGAGGAGGTGAGAGAGAGACAGAGAGAGATTTGGTCCCATAAGCTTTAATGGGACCAAATTTCTCTCTCTCTACCTGCTCTACATTCTTGCTCCCACTCCCCTCCTCCCACGCAGGTGCTCTCTTACCCCTCCTCCCATGCAGGCGCTCTCTTACCCCTCCTCCCATGCAGGCGCTCTCTTACCCCTCCTCCTGTGCACATGCTCTCTTATCCCTCCTCCTGCACGTTCTCTCTTACCCCTCCTCCAAGCACGCTCCCCCCCCTCCTGCGCATGCACGCTCTCGCTCTCTTACCCCCTCCTCCTGTGCACGTTCTCACTCTCCCCCCTCCTC
>NQII01000845.1:551322-579517 GCA_002778355.1 Clitarchus hookeri | reverse complement strand
TCCATCCCCCTCCCTGCTTGTGCTCGCTCCCCCTCCGTGCTTGCACCCGCTCCCCCTCCCCTGCTTGTTCTTGCTCCCTCCTCTCCCATGCTTTCCTGCTCTCTCCCCCTCCCCCTTCCATGCTCTCCTGCTCGCTTTCCCCCATCCTTTTGATCTCATACTTAGTAAGGGCACCAGTGTTTTACAGTTTTTGGTAATGCGGATACTTTCAAAATCTTTGCAGTTTGGAATGTTTTGTTACTATGTCATATTTCAAACTAACTATTCAACTAATTTGAACCAAAATTGGTGTGATAGTTCAGTCTTCAAAATGTTAGCACTGAATTCGCAAATGTATGCAAATGAGTCGCATTAGTGTGACCACCTTGCGCAGTATGGACAGCTGCGAGATGGCATGGTAGTGATATATTTAGATGCTGGAAGGTTACCAAAGTACATTGAGCCATTCAAATGCAGCACATTCAACAGCTACTGAAGGGTCCAAGGTAGAGAATCCATATGGCGAACATGATGACTAAGGTACTCAAAGTTGTTCAACTGGGTTGGTCTGGGGGATTAGGACTTCAGTAAAGTATCTGAATGAAAGTTGTGTGTGCTGCTCCCCCAGTCCCAGACAATGTTGGTCGTAATGACATGTCACACTGTCTCGTCGTCGGGAGACCCCGCCCACCCAAGGGATGTATAAAAGAACCTACTGCTTCAGAGCCTCGCAATGAATGACTTTGCTGCACTGTCAAGACACATCTGGTAGCCTCCTGGTTTGCATGACAAGTTGCTCAACTGCAGAGATTCAGGGGACCCTTGCACACATTTGCCATTGATTTTCCTCTCGCATTACTGGCACGCGAGTTTCTACACAATTTTGCAATGATTCCATTTGTGTAATCACAGTACACTTCAACAGCAGCAGCACATTGCCAGTTCAAAAAACTGTGTGGTTTCAGAAATATTGCCACCCTTAGCCTCCAAAACAATAATCATCCTCTTTTCAACATCCAATGTACTAGTCAGTTTACCAATGAATGGACTGTCATTTGTGATCTATGGATTAATCAAATTATTTTATTAATGAATTAAAGATGTTCAGTAATGGCTTATTACTTACACTAAGGAGTATACTATAGTGACAGTTCACTGTGAAAGTCAATTGTCAATTTTTGTAGTGTATAAATAAATAGATATAAATAAATTAGAAAATTACATTGTTATTTTAAGATTTACCACCCTTGCTACCATGGTCATGCCTAGGCTCGTGTAACAGTACTGTGTGAATTAAGTTAATTTAAATGTTTAAGTTAATTATTTTAAAATTGGCTGCCTTGTTAAAATTTTTTACTTCTGGAAAAATTATGTAAATTTCAACCCAACTAATTATGCTGGTAGTTCTTATTGTGTACATTAATTGATAACATATGTAATGTCACTTTGAAAGATGTTTCGTCCAATTCAAATTTAAATCAATTTCGGTAACTTCTCAAATTTTTCCTGCATTTTACTCACAAACTGTGTTGTGAAGTCACAAAGGTTTCATAAAGCAGTCTCTTACAGGGGTTCAAGAGAGAGGGGGAAAAGAAGTTTGTTCGGCATGGCTGGGATTACATAGTTGGGCTGGGTGTGATTCAATGAGTGCCTTTGCGAGTCAGAGAAAGTTGAAAGCACTTAATTTTTTACAGTGGGACTGTACAACAGCATTCTGAGATTTTTCAGCTATATTGCAAAAACAAAAATTACTTCCATCTATGATTTACGCCTTTGAATGTTCATTGAAGAGTTGCATTGAATGTAATCAATTGCCACCTTGCAAGGACACTTTAAAGCAACATAGCTAAGGCAAATTACGAAGCAGCTTATCTGGAAAGTCTAGATAATTTTCCTAACATTACGAAATCCACAGATTGACATGGTTGGGAATAACATGTTTAAGGAAATTTAACTATTAAGTGGATAACCGGCCTGCCAACTACTGATCACTCTCTCTATCCTGCAAGTGTGCAAGAACTTGTAGTCCTTATGACTATAATAATAATAATAATAATGGCGTGTGGGGAGTGCACCCAGGGCAAGGCAACACCCTCCGAGTGACGGTCTTTCCAGCTGGGGCTCATAGGTGAACATCATCCCCAGGCATGACAGAAATGAGACCCTAGAATGTAGCGGCGCTGGAATGCAAGGGCGGGGGAAACGGGAGTACCCCGAGAAAACCCGCCGGCAAGCGGCATCGTCCAGCACAATTCCCACATGCGAAAATCCGGGAGTAAACCCGCCAGGGATCCAACCCGGATCGCCGTGGTGGGAGGCGAGCGCCCTGGACACTACGCCACCGCTGCCCCAGTCCTTATGACTGAAGAGCACTGCTGCTCATAAGTTTTTAATATGCCAATAGTGAACCTATGCATATGATAGTGATAGCAATGAGTAACATAAATGCTTGTCATCAGTTAAGATAGTGTTCATACTATTTTTTTTGTGTTTTGTATTATATAATTGTAGTAATTTTAACAAACATTATTTTTGGTAGAATTTCATACTGGAGAACTTTGTCTACCTATTTCTATCTGCTATATATAAGGCTTTGGGTTTCAACAGCCTTTGTGACTTATATAACATTTTTTAAATGGCAGCCATTTTTAAAAAATTTGGCCCCAAGAAACAATTTAGTTACGCATTTATAAAATCAATCACACTCTTTATAACCATAAACACATACAAATGACTAAAAATTATAGTTAAAATTATTCCCCCTCTTCGATACTGAAAATTTTTAAGTCTGTTGCTAATGGACTACTTGGGTAGGGGAAGGTGTAGAGGGGTGGTAAGCATGCGCATTGGGACACAACACAGTTGTAACATTGCCTATGTTGTTTATGCCTGCCATAATTGTAACGAGGCAGACTCGCAGTTAGGAGCCATATTTGAAACATTCCACGTGGTGCATTCTGCCGCCATATTTGTAATGATGAAGCGTCTGTGATGACGGCTGGAAATTACCACTCTGCTAGCTCAGAGATAGTAACACGAGACTCTTTAAAAAGGACGCCAATTAAATATTAAATAAAGTCAAGTTCCGGTTTATTTGTTCTATACTTTTATTTACCAATCAAGTGAAACCGTTCACATGCGATGTTCAGGTATGCCGCGTACGAACAGGTTCACAGATGAACAGACAAGTGCAGAACAGCACCACAGTCGTTTACGAATTATTGATGTCTCAAAAACTTGCATCGCAAGAAGAAGTTACGAAGGCAGGACAGACGTTCGTTCCCTCCTGGCACTCTAGCGACCTCCCACACCGACGGAAGTAATTTAATACAGTTAAGTTTTTTGCCCAAAAAGAATAAAGTTTAAAGATTTTTGTCACACCTGATGCGTCTTCTCTGGTTGCTTGTTCTAGACCATTTCTTTTTTAAGCGATAGACATCCCGAGTATTTATTCTGCGGGCCTATCGCCCCCTCCCCCCTCTCCTAAGATAAGGGCACGGCAGCCGGCATCTGCCAGCAGCGCCATCCAAACTGCGCTGTTTATAAAATTTAATCAAACTCTCTCTACCAAAAACTGTCTACCTGAAGTTCGGAAGGCTTCTGCGTAGTCATCGTAGCCCGCTTACTGTGCCGTCAGTCGGATAAAGATAATCAAACTTCCTAGAGCAAAACTGTCGGTGCTGACGCGTAACAAAAACTAAAACTTTCAAAACTGCAACCGGATGCCTGATAAACGTTAAATGGCAAATGTATGTCCCATAACGATAAACGAACCACCACTGGTTTAATTTCAAACCCGATAAAAAAATTATGAAGCTTAGCAAAACGAAAGAAAAATGAACTGCGTATTCTGATAACTAATAGCTTGCGTCGTTACAAGTTTATTTCCAAAAACACCACGCTTATAGTAGGCCAATGTTAGGCTTGCTGGGAAATCTTCCAAAGTTGTAGCTGTTCTTGTTGGACTCAAGTGGTGTCAGTTGTTGCCTACGAGGTCAGCAGCATCCAAGCAGGTTTACCACAGTTCACCATTCAGTGAATGTGTCCGCTCCCAAAGTTCATAAAGGATGCTGTTCATAAACTGATAAGGTAACACCTGGTTCTCCTTTCTTATTTCACTTCGCCATAATTATGATGGGGTGAGATATTCCAGGCCACATGATGCACCAAGCCACAGATCCACTCAACTTGAAAACATTGCTAATCGGTTGCACATTGCACGATCCATCTCCCATTTCTCTCCAGGAAGTGGTTTTCAGATGCATCGAAGCACAGTTTTATCTGTCGTCAACAGTGAGCAGCGAATTATCCCTCTAAAGAGATCAAATCTTTTTGTCACAGTGCTAACATGTACCCCGCATGGGAATCCTCTTTTTCTGGAGACAATGGATTAGATATCTTAAATAAATGAGTCAGATCCATCTTAATTTGGCCTCCAGGTATGATGGGATGTATACTTCTTCAACCTCTCTCTGTGATCTGCTCTATTGATCACTAGGCCCATCCAATACTAATCCCTTTACACACACTTTGAATACACTGGGCCAACTGTCCACTTACTGTCAATATTATGTACCATGAATAGTACAAACCAGTATATATGAAAGCTAGCTAGGTACTGTGTTATATGTAAGATCACATCCACATGTGTGTTCCTTGCTGAGTACACCTAGAGGAGCTGCAACTGAAAAGTCACTCATTAGTACGGGAGGGGGTTCCTGCCAATGGCAGTTCCCATCAGCATAGTAGAATGGGGGTTCCTGCCAATGGCAGTTCCCATCAGTATAGTAGAATTCACTCTACGGAACAAGGAACCTTACATACTCAAAACCAGTTTGTACTGCGACAGCAGTTACATTACACACCAAAAATATTATCCATGGCCGCCTACAAAAACCTACAAGTCAATAGTGTTATAAACTCCCACCTTCAAAACATATCAGCTATGGAGGAAGGAAAGTTAACTTGTCTTACTCCGCTTGGGCATCGAAAAGGGCTGGCTTCTTGCCTTCAGGTGGCTTGCTTGCAGCACGCTGCATGATGCAGCATTTTCACCAGTGCTCACTGCAAGTCTGGTTCACTCACTGATGCCATGACAAAGGACATTTGAAAATTCATTGCCACCACTAGACATCGCTCTAACCCCAGATCGCCAAATGTGACAAAAATAAAACCCCCGAGGGAAGGAAGATTGTGTGCTACTGGTTCTGACATGTGCTGTTGCTGTGTTCAGTTGTTGAACTTTGGCTGAAGAATCATTTTTTACGTATTTCTTCTGNCCACAGTGTGTGTTGCATTTATAAGTTTGTAGAACTTAGAATATTAAGCACTTCACTTAATTACTAAAAACCAACAGTTTTACTATCTATGTCAAAAAGGAAGTTCAAATTACAGAACAAAATTATTTCAATTAATTTACCCTGGAACTGAACAAAACCCCAACATTTTCTTTACATTATTAACTTTAGGAGATAAATACATTTTCTGTATTTTGCTGTTTGATATCATGGGTTAAATAACACAAAAAACCCTTGTTAAATTTGTTTACTCTTACCACCTTGTCTTAAGGCTTTGACAGAAATTGTGTAGTTAAATCACAAAGAGTCTGTATAGCAGAAAAAAACACTATGCAAGTTAAAATACCAAATGCTAATGTAATTTGTTGCTTGCAAATGTAATCGACCATAAGACATTTATGAGAAAATATAATTTTTCTAGTCATTGTATTTATATTTGAATATGCAATGCTATATGGAATTGTTGAGAGCGAGATCATGATACATGTTGTGTAATTTAAAGGAACTCGACAGATGTAAGAAACAGTTAGTTCTCTTGCAAACGAAACTTCCTTATTTTGTTGCAGCCCAGAAGTTTGCACCGAGTGTGTGCCAAGTGTGTACTGCTGGTGTGTGTGGTGAGCTTCGTGGTGTCGTACTTTGTTGTGTCTGTACGTTACCCAGATCCTCAGTTATGGCTTGTAAGCAGCAAAGTATCGTGGCCTACATCGCCAGGTGTAAACCTCACCCAAAACCAGACGGTAGGTAACACCATCAAAACTTTTTGTTGTTAGTCGTCAGATATGTTCTATTCCTCATTTCACAAGCACCTTACAAGTAAAATTCGCAACATAGACCATGAGAAGTAAAAGTAAATTTCCAGACATTTCATTTTTCTATCAAAGTTGTACAAAATTTTCTTTCAAGAATATTCACCCACATCATTTGCTTGATGATGAATAATTCTAAATCAAAGTTATTTTAAAAACATTACCACAAAATGATTATGATTTGTAAATATAGTTTGGTAAAATGCTGTTTGAAGTTTTACTCTGAATTATTATTTTAGAATGTTGTCTTCAGTTATTTATTTTTTATAACATACTTCATTTGTGCTGGTACATCTTTCAAGATGCCCATCTTGAAAAAAAAAATTGGAGACTTCAACTTCTATACTCTTAATGAGCTTTAACCTCAAAATACTAAACGAGTGCAATAGTATAGTAACAGCCATGTACAAATGACAGATCAAGCAATTCTATACAATAAGAACACTCTTCAAATGGTCATCTGTTTTGAAAATACTTAACGGTCTGTAACTAAAATACACTTGACATGTGACCTTTGGAGGGAATATAATGCATTTGATACAGTGAAATATTTCTGAGTCCCAAAAATAAATGCAATTCTTTGATAATAGATATGTCAAAACCATTTGGTTTGACTCCTGGTTAATGTAACTGTTTACATGAATATGCACTCTGAAAGTATATTGCACTTTCTCTGCCCATGTCTTCATGTAAAAAAGATACATTTAATGATGGGGGAAATCTTTTATAAAATTGCAGACATGTTGAGAAAACTAAATTTAAAATGTTTGTAATTTTAATTGTATTCTTGCCAAATTGAGAGCCAATATTGGAACATGAACTGAAAATAATTGTTCTACTGACATATAATCTGGTATTCATAAAACATGTAACGTGCAAGATAGTGATATCTGTGTGAAAGTTTTAGCAGTCCTTGCCATGTCTGCTATATAATCTGATGGGAAGTGTGAAAATGTAAATGCCCTTGCCGACAGCTCTCTCTAAGAAACTAACAAAAGTTGAGACATATGAGGTATGGTGCAGGTTGCATTCGGCCAGTGCAGCTTACCGACACTAACGACCATGGCTATAGCCACATGGTTGAAACTAGAGTTACTGTCACCCTTTACAGCGCTGTTGGGGCAACACTGCATGCCCATTACTGAAGCAAAACTCATGACATTGGTTGGAAAAATGTCCACGAGATGTTACTTTATCACCTACTCTTATCCAGTGGTCACAAATTCCCCATACAAAACATACGTTAAACACTTGTTAAACACAAAAAACAATCACCAGTAGAAAGACTGTAAGTGTGCTCATAGTGAATTTATAAAACTCTTGTCGCACATGAACTGCTGCCGACTGGGATGTCTGCAGATATCTTTGCCAGAGTCGGCCAGGTCCATACGACTTCTGAGCTGGACTGCCCGTGAGCACCGCAGAACGGCCAGTACAAGCCAATTATGATAGTCCACTGGGTGCGAGCACATGTGGGGGCTAAGATGTTGCTAACAGTTGAATAAGAAAACAGTAGCTGTGTGCAAGTTAAACAAAAACAATGAAGGCCCCAACGGAATGCACATTCTGCCATTTCTGTGGCTGCTCCCAGAATCCCAAACAGGATGTTCCTGGAAACGTTCTTTCGGTTGTTGCGCACGTACACAAATCCAGCACGTTGGAACACACGAAAATACCACATTACTTATGGAAAATAATTTGAAACAGATAATGCTTCTATCTTATGTTATGTACTGAATGTGAATATTATTAAAAATGCTAAGATGGGTCAGATTATATCTCCCTTGGCATCGCCTAGCATTTGTGCACATACCTGACGAGTTTGCTAGTAAAACATGGCAATTTTGGTTATGCCTGGTACTACCTTAGATTTCTACCTGCTTATAAACCCTCCCTGGCACTGATGACCTCTTAGCCCTCTGCCCACTCCTTCCCAAAAATTGCTGGGTCAGTTGCCCCTCGGAGTTCATGGGTTTTCTTAGGGTGATACTAATTCTGGAGGAGGTAAAAGTGCACAAATTAAATATGCATGGGCAGAAGTATGAAGACTCATTTTCTTCAGCTCATATGAGATGTAGATGTTGCATTAAATGTTGTGGCAATATCAAGTGTGTGTGAAAAATATTCATATTCCTAAAACTTTTTGTGCGTTTCCAGGATGAGATGGAGGAGAAAATGAGGAGACGAAGAGCTGTAGTCATGGAAGTGTGCAACAAAACAAACATGTCTCCAGGTGTTAGAGAGTTGCAGCTACACAGGACACTAACCAAAATGTATATAAATAAGTGAGTACTGGCAGTTTTCATTACTGTAATTTGAACTACTACTAGCCTTTCAGCAAATAATTAAACTGAAATAATTTTTGCTAGAGATGGATATATTTCACTTACGTGAAACCAGTCCCCATCAGTCTTGCAATCTTCAAAAAATATTCCACCAAAAAATTATTTTGAAAAAGTTTTGTTCCTAAATGAAAAAGAAAAAATTGCAATTATGACAATACAGATAAAATCAAGTGATTCTATCAGGGTCTTTGTAGAGGGAGGCCAGGGTGAGGGGAGGGTGCATTCACCCTTCATCAGTCTTGCTAAAGGTGCCAAAGACTATGGATGGTACTACTGTGGATTTTCATACGTTACATATATTTAATCAAATTGGTGGTCACTAAATAATGTTATATGGTATTTTCGTACCGGTAAGTTTTTTGTATAAAATTCATGGATAGGAAGCAATATGTGTGTGTAGACCTTCCAGCAACTTCTCTAATTCAAAAAGTAGGAAAAGTAAGACATTTTAATAAATATGTACGAAAAGTAAGACTATTTTTTGTAAAAGAGTAGGAAAAGTGGGATTGGTCATATTTATATAATGTTTTATGTTGTAAATTTAGATGTTCCCATGTGGTTATGAACACTTAAAAAATACTGTAGATGCGTTAACTCTTTTATAGAATATCACTTTTCTGCAACATTCGCAAATAAATGGCCAGTTAATCTGAATACGTCTAGCATTATTATCACAACTGATGATAAAGTTTTAAATGTAATGAATATTTGTTTTTAATCAATTCTATAATTTACACAACCTACAATATAATTGAAAAAAAAAAAAACTCTTTAACAGTTGTATTTAGTGAACTGAAATAATTTGAGGTATGCAAAGATTCAAAAAGCCCAAACCCACAACAAACAGGTTACAATAACAATAAAAGTTACCTTTTTATGGACCTTGTAATGACGCAGTATTCTTAATTTTCGGGACACGTGTTTAATTTTCTTTCGTTTTGCTAAGCTTTGTAATATTTTTATCTGATTTGAAATTAAAAGCTGCAGTGGTTCGTTTTACCGTGATAGTTCGTTTATCGAGCATATGTTTGCAGTTTTGTTTCAAACGTCGTAGTTTTCAGTAAGCGTCAGCATTATTCAGAAACTTTCAGATTGCGTCGACAGTTTTGCTCAGCAAGTTTTGTACGACGCAGTTTTGATAACATGTGAAGAGCGTGCATGGCAGCCCACGCCAGGCCCTTATCTGTGAAGAGAGGGGTGATAGGCAGCACAAGTACACGTGTGCCTGTCACCATTAAAGTCAGTTGATACCGAGCAGTTGTCAAAGTCAGTTGATATTGTCAGTTAAATCAAGTCACTCATTTGAAGCAGTTGTCAACTAGTGCTCGCCTAGGCCGCATCGAGCTTAGCGCTAACCCCCACACCAGAAAACTAGAACTTGCTAGATTATTTCTACGCCAGTGTGGGAAATCGCTGCATTTGTTATTTCTTTGGGCAAGTTTTTAAGAAATGAAATAATTCGTAAATGACTGTGGCGCTGTTCTGCACTTATCTGGTTATCTGAAACCTGTTCGTACTCTGAACTTTGTATGTGAACTGTGTCACTTAACTGGTAAATAAAAGTATAAAAAACAAATACACCGGGACTTGACTTTATTTCATATTTAATTGGCGTCCATTTTAAAGAGTCTTGTGTTACTCCGTCTTGAGTTAGTCAAGTGGTAAGTTAAAGGTAGTCTGCAACTTAAAGCCGGCTCTAACTGTGCGCGTGCAACGTTACAACCTCTTGGCTAGAGTATGAAAAGTTGACTTTCGCTGGGATTGGGTATAGCATTTATTTGTTCTATGGCATTTCTAATAAGAAATAAAAAAAAACACAACACATACTAATGCTGATATTTGAAATACAATATGAATAAATCATACAAAGCACTCGGGCAATAAACCAAACAGTTAATCAGGTGGTTAGAAGACATTAATCGGTAATGATACATTTCCCAAATTTTAAAATAAAATTACATAATAAAATGAATAACCGTAAGTCAAAGTGCTACATCCATTGCTTTAGAATTAAACAACGAAGTAAAGAAGCTACATGAACACACTAAAAATGGTCATTGCATCAAATTAAACTGTTGGAATATAATATGTTTTTAAAATATAATATTGAGTAGGAAAAAAAAACTGATATTTTGCAACTGCAATATTTGCGAGGAACCATATTTTTAAGGAATGTTCTTTTTTATTTCTTTTGCCTCAAATGACCCTGAGAAATATTTGCCTAATGTTCGTATTCTTTTCCACTTTCTTTTTCTTCTGCTCTTTTCATTTGCTTTTCTGCTTTCATTACTATTTCCTCTACAATTCTCTCTTGATATGATCTTTAAACAGTTTGACCTTTCTTAATGAAATTTTTGGTTATGGGTACTTTGTGAGGCAGATTCTTGAGGTTTTCTCAGACCATTTTTGGTACACTGAAAACCATTTTGCTGTTACTGCCAAAAGACATGATTTTTTTGGCGTAAGAAAATTACTGGTGTCAGGAAATCCCAGTTCAACATAAACATTATCATGAGGAAAAATCAGTGTGGCTTTTACTACAGTGTTATTTCTGAAAAAAAAATTTTCTCCTGGTGAATTTTGCAAAGAAACTCTTGTACTGATCAATTCTTGTTAAGATTCTGCATTGGACATGTTCAGGAAGTTCCTCTCTACTTGAATGTTCTCGACCTTCTTCCTCTTTTTCAAAACACCACTCTTCTGGGATATCTTCAGACTAATATCTTCTATTCATCACTTATAACATCACAATTCACTTTTGGCACCAATGGTCAAGATTCTGCAAATTTTCTTATGGCATTAGAAGGTGGATTATGCCATTTTTTGATACTCTGTCAAGAACAATTTTGAATAACTGGATTCCCCAATGGTAGCTTAAAAATGGCATGCTCAACAGCTATGTGGTAAAATTTCCTCACCGAATACAGGATTACAGTCTTATCAGGTTTCAACTTATCCAGCACTTGTTTCAGAGCCTACTTCTAGTAACTGCTGTCCAACTCAATTGCTGAACAAGGAAACTTTAAAGAAGTAATTTCCTCAAATGATATCTTTATTCAGTTCAGAAGTTTTCGCAATGCATCCAAAACAATTTACTACAAGGCTGCACGTCTCTTCATAAGGCACATGAATTAAAGGTTTTTCTTTTTGAAACAAACTCAGAAACTTAACAAATTTTATTGAAACATAAAAACTAAAATGCAATTGAATAAGTGTAGCATGCATTCCTTGACAGTCCTCTCTCTCTTTTTGAAAGTTCCATAATAATTTCTTTACAGTTGGCTACTGGCTTATGACTCTGTGCAGCAGGGACCAAAGATAACCATCATGTTTCAACATGCTTTAAGAAAGATCATTCATTTAGCTTAAGATTAACTTGCACCTCATTTATCTCTTGTTTTCATACAGAAAATAACTTAACGAACCTTTGCAATTCAAAATTAAATCAATTGCCTCTTGCCCGAATTCCAAAATACCTTTTGCAAAGGCAGCATGAGCAATTTGCAAAGGACAGGTTCCTATGTCCAAACGAGAAGGTAAGTGTATAATTTTCTTATTTTCACACATCACATCACATTACACATTGCTTTATCTATGTTAGGACCATTACTC
The DNA here is from genome assembly GCA_002778355.1 of Clitarchus hookeri. NCBI lineage: Eukaryota > Metazoa > Arthropoda > Insecta > Phasmatodea > Phasmatidae > Clitarchus > Clitarchus hookeri. Next base: position 567,475 of record NQII01000845.1, on the reverse strand, counting down.
CCCTGTGTTGTAAGATATTTTAACATCACACTGTTTTCATTTATTGATTTCATTACACACACTGCAATATCTTTAGTTTCTGCCTGTCCCACAAGATGAGTACTAGAGTGATTAATATTCACCACTTTGTCACCTTCCTTGGACCAGTACCATATTTTGGTATCTAGTTGCTTCTTGTTCTGTCAGTTCATTGTATGACTGGGTAAATGCAGAGCATGATTCTTCATGATCACTTACAAGGAGAGAATGAAAATGAGATCCAGTGGCTTCTAAAATCATACACTGAGCAAAAAAAAAACTGATACACCTGCCTAATATTGTGTAGGGACCCCGCGAGCATGCAGAAGTGCCGCAAGACAACATGGCATGGACTCGACTAATGTCTGAAGGTATGCAGGAGTCGAATCCTGCAGGGCAGTCCACAAATCCATAGGAGTGCGAGACGATGGAGATCTCTTCTGAACAGCACGTTGCAAGGCATCCAAGATATGCTCAATAATGTTCATGTTTGGTGATTTAGGTGGCCAATGGAAGTGTCTAAAGTCAGAAGAGTGTTCCTGGATCCACTCTGTAGCAACTCTCGACGTGTGGGGTGTCGCATTGTCCTGCTGGAATTGTTCACGTCCGTCGGAATGCACAATGGACATGAATGGACGCAGGTGATCGAACAGGATTTTTACGTATCTGTCACCTATCAGAGTTGTATCTAGACGTATCAGCGGTCCCATTTCACGCCAACTGCACACGCCCCATACCATGACAGAGCCTCCACCAGCTTGAACAGTCCCCTATTAACATGTAGAGTCCATGGATTCATGAGGATGTCTCCATACCCGTACACGTCCATCCGCCCGGTACAATTTAGAATGAGACTCGTCAGACCAGGCATCGTGTTTCCAGTCATAAACAGTCCAATGGCGGTGTTGGCGGGCCCAGGTGAGGCGTAAAGCTTTGTGTCATGCAGTCAACAACGGTACACGAGTGAGCCTTCGGCTCCGAAAGCCCATATCAATGATGGTCCGTTGAATAGTTTGCACGCTGGCACTTGTTGATGCCCCAGCATTGAAATCTGCACCAATCTGAGAAAGGGTTGCACGTCTGTCCCGTTTAATGATTGNTCTCGTCAGTCGTCGTTTGTCCCGTTTGTTCACGATCTTTTTCCAGCAGCAGCGATGTCGAAGATGTGATGTTTTACCGGATTCCCGATATTCACTGTACACTCGTGAAATGGTGGTACGCGAAAATCCAAATTGTATCGCTACCTCGGAGATGATATGTCCCATCTCTGGTGCGCCGACTATAACACCACGTTCAAACTCACTTAAATCTTGATAACCTGCCATTGTAGCAGCAGTAACCGATCTAGCAACTTTGCCAGACGCTTGTTGTCTTATATAGGCGCTGCCGACTGCATCGCGTTACTCTGATTGGTTTCATACCTCTGTTATTTGCATACGCACGCCTATACCAGTTTTTTTGGCTCTCCAGTGTATAAGATACTTTAGATTTACTTATTTGAAATTATCCAGCTACTGAACAGTCGGAAAAAATTTCCTTAAATGTATTGCCTATGGCATGTGAGGAAGCATGACTGAAGTTTGAAGCTGCAGTTTGTATACTCCAGATGAGTTCAACTTTAGTAACACTGCCTTTGTGACCATAATGAAACCGATGAGCTGGGACCAGATGAACCCCTGGACTACCTTCTTGAACTGTTGAGTTCCACTAAAGATATCTTTGGTTTGAGATTGATGTTTTGGTTCAGAATGGGCAAGTAGCTGGTTTAAACCCCTATTATCACATTTCACTAGTTTTTACAGCATTTAAAAAAAGTTTCTGACTTTTGAATTAGTTTTTTTACTCAATTCTTTGAAAATGACACTGTTAAGTCTCCTGAAAAGGTAGTTTTGTGACGAGGCATCCTAGTTGGTTACATACCACTGCTTATCTTAAACAAAAAATAATAATTAATTAAAACATACTATCACACTGCATGTGAACCAATAACAATAGAAATAATTTATTTGATATGCATACAAGAAAGCTAAAACATTCTGACCAAACACATGAAATCAACAAATAATTTCAAAATGTTTTAACCAATTTAATATAACAATTCCATATAATTACAGTAGCATTTGCTTTGAGTTAACTTGATTTATGATTTCAATTTGCTTCAGGTTTTTATCCAAATGTAATTGGTTTTGACCACAATTAATGATGGCCTACTGGCTAGTGAACCATGGTTGGCCCAGAATTACATCCTCTCTTAGATGGTTTGCTAGGAAAAATTCCTCCTCTGTGGTTAAGCCTCCCACGGTTAAATTTAAACAAACCATTCATCATATTTGCAGCGTGGTCTCTTCTCAAGTGATATGTACAGTCTCGTCACTGTGCTTCGTTGAGCGAGATGCCAGAGATAAGGGGATGGAGAGTATGAAGTCGGTGCTGGCTGCCGTGTCGAGAACTGCCAATAGCTCCAAGTTGCTAAGTGATGCAAATTACGGTAGACACTGTTTACTGGGGCGAGGATGACTCCTATAGCAAGGCTTGCAGCCGGTGCTGAATATGCCAACGTGTGGCACTGAAAGGTTTGCATGTCACGGTGCAGTGGATTAGTAGAGTGCAAACAGTGATGGTGAAAACACTGGGATGTGGCCAGGACAGTGACACTCAGGTGATGGCTGGAAGACCCTCATATAAGGTCCAACTGAGGCTGAGCAAGGAATGCATGATGTGAAGAGAGAACAGAGCCATCCACTCCTTTGTCCAGCCGGGCTGCGCTGTTGCAACCTTTGGAGGGGGCGAAGAGATGCACTTCCATGTAGAGTGTGTGCGATTGCTGCGCAGGCACATCTAGTTACTGGCAGCAATAACCCGAAGAGATGTAGATTCAGCCACGTGTAACAGCACTACGGTTATTTCTTGGGAGGGCACAGCTGGGACAGAGGCTACAATGGGAATTGTCGCCCGTGGCGCATCAACTTTATACTAAATTAAAATGTCATTGTACATCACATTTAAGCTAATTCCTATCCCACCAGGCCTAAGTTCAGATCACTACACAGACTGGAGGCAGTTTTTCTCAATTATTTGACACCAAAGATCACAATCATAATTTTTTTTTCATGGATGGGGGTCTAAAGAAAGTGAAAACTTAGCTTTCATTTTGAGAATGTAAATATGTCAAATTAAGTAACTGGGAATTTATAAATGTGAACTTTATTTAATGATAAACAAACTTAATCTTTAAAAACAAATAAATTTAACCTTATGGTCATCATTACTAATAAATGGCGAAAATTTCCAATTGTAACTTTTTCTTAGTCCTGAAACACTCGCACCACTCATACGAATATTTCATTAGTTAGTGTATTATCCTTTTCCGTATTTTGCTATACAAACTCGTGAATGCAGTAAGTTTCATGCCAGCGCAACAATATATTTTTGCAATGACCTTCGCACTTCCTTCTCCCATCATGCCCAGCACAGGGTTGTGAAACGTAAGTTGTAAGACAGTGTTGTGTTGGTTTTATATATATATATATATATATAGACACACACAAACACGCACGCACACTACTTCCCTCCCTCCCTTCACTCTGCTTGATTATATATCTCGGCTTGGGCGGACTGAAAAAACATTTGCAGGATGCATGTGACCTATAGGCTTCCAGGCTACTTATCATGAACCACTGTCATAGATGGCCTTTAATTGCCTGGCTACTCCTTTAAAAGTAAGTAGAATCATCTGTATTAGTCATATCCCTACAGAGGACCTTGCACATCAAGCTGACGTACAGAGTAGCTACAGCTGTTTGCATAGTCATAATGAGTAGGCTGGCTCAAGGGATCATCACCCTGAGCCTCTTACTTAAACAGCATCCCCCTTCTTGTTACTTTTTGTAGTCCTCGTACACATCGATCATAAGGAAGATTACACAGCAAATTTTTAATTTGTTAAATATAGACGCTTTCACTTGCTAGTTTGTAAATGTGCAAATCAATATAAAATGTTTCATCTCACTGCAGTTCAATTAAGATTTCAAAAAAAGCATATAAATACCCATGTTTTAAAAAAATTTTAACGGATTTAAATAATTTTTGACAAAATGTGCAATTTTTGGTTTAAAAAATTACATTTGTACCAAATGAATCTGCAAAACTTTGGCCAAAATGTGTGCCTAAAAATAACTATATTTGAAACCAGATTTCAAATTTAGGCTGGGGAGAAACCCTTCACTTCCCATTTTATATGCGGGAGTCTGTATGTCGCTCAGTATGCTTCCTTCCTTCTTTTACCAGTTAATTGTTCCTGTGCTACTAGATTTGAAGTTTGTACCCTTTGTCACTCTGTGCACACCTTGATTAAATTTTGTAAAATAAATAAATGAAAGGGAAGACTTAAGTTTGAAGGAAATAAAATATTCAACACCCCTCACACTTACAAACCTTTGAACTGGTCCATAATCGTATTTATCTAGTTCCTCACACCTTTATTTTCCAGGGAAATCTGGTCCACTTTTGGTGCCTCTTTTCTTGGTACCCTCGGTGTATCAGCTGGCCCACCCTCTTGAGTTCAGCGGTGTTGGATGGAGTGTGTTTGTCATTATATACAAGATTTCCTGCAAATTTTGTACTGAAGGAACTGTAGGTTCAAACTTCAGAACATGACCATACCTGACATGGAGTACCCTCACGTGCATGTGTAGCAAAGGCAAAAGACAAAACCTTAAGTAAATGTTGTGGAAGCAATGTTTTCTCTGCTGGCAGGAAGTACAAAGTGGCGTGGTGCCCTGTTTACAAGGCGGGCTCGTCGTCCTGGCTGGAGGTGTTTGCAGAGCTAGGGCACATGCTGACACCTCTCACCCGCAGGCAACTTGCTGCGGGCAAAGTGCAGATCAACAACCTGGCCAGGAGGGCAAATCCCCAGTGGAAGCCAACGCCACAGAACAAGAAGGTAAATGATACAGGACGTAGGCCTACCGGTACAGTGAAACCCTTCATTTTTACACTTTTGCCCACGAAAAATTGTTGTAAAATATAGGAAAATGTGAAAAGAGGAACATTTTTGCTATAAAAACATTAAATGGAACCATATAAAATACGGATATCCATCTCACTATAGCCACGTTTCATACTGGAGGCATAAAAACGTTTTCAAACCTAGTATGAAAAGAAAATCTCCATTTTGATGTTGGGCATTAGTAAATGGTAGTGTTAATCGTACTTAGTGTTACAGTGTAACTGAAGGTACAGATGTGATTCCCCATGGGGCTCAGTAGTTAAAGGATGCAGTCTTTCGAAAAAGTAAATAGAGGCAGGTGTGAAATGTCAATGCCTGGTGTCTACTGTGCAGCCGGAAATACTCCATAACACTTACAATGTAACCATTATCATTTCTTGAAGGTTGATGCCACATCTGAGCAGTTGGCTGTGTTACTACTTTCGACACAACCTAGCACCATGGAAGTTTTTACAGACTCTTGAGAGCAAAGGGAGGGTTATTAAATTCCAACTATGATACGGTAAGATTTTGTAAATTTTGAACATGCCAAACATTTTTGGAGCTAATGGTACCATGATGAAAAAGCACGGGCTAGTTCCTTTGTCTTGTGTTTTCATCCTACTAACCGTAAAAACAAAAACCATAAAAATAAACCTAATTTATACAGTGTTGCAAGCTACCAATAGTGTATGTGATGTAATCAGTTTGTGAAAATGGTAAAATATTCATAAGACAGTCAATTAGGAAATTATACACACAACACTGTAAGAGACATCAATTTCTGTTCACAAGCCGTATAATGTAACAACATCTTGGACACTGATCTACACAAATTATTGCAGGACTGAGAATCATTGATTAAGTTAATGCCAAATATGTGTCATTAACTCAATATTAAATAAAGTATTGGCTTTCTAATAGATAGTGCCTTTTAATCACTTATGATGTGCAGTCATTATACCGGGGAGAAGGGAGAGCTCGCGTGATAATTACATGGAGGAGAGGGAAGAGAACAGAACACCTGGACCCCTTAGGTACAGAGCCTATGATCGTGACAGGCACGCAAATGGATACACAAACAGGGAAGACTGCCCTTAAAAAGCATCAATTTTGCCGCCTAACATTTTTTTTTTTTTGCTTAGTAGATGGAACTCAGCCTCTGTTGAAAGAAACTTCTTCCCTCGCCCACAGACTTATATTAAAAATACTGCTGTTGTACAACAGTTTAAAAGATTTATTTAATGAATGATTAATATTAGTCACGAATAACTAGTTATAAAAACATAAGCACAAGTCATAAGTACTGAAGTGAACCAACTGAAGAGGTACACTTGCCTTTCTTATCAATGGGACATTTGCAGACAGACTTCTGTAAAGAAGTGATAGAACCTTAAATACAGATAATAGCACTTGTTGAAAATAATATTCAAATACACTGAAAGTTGTTGGTTTCAAAATTTCTAAAGTAAAAACTTTTTCATTTGTAATATGGTAGCTTCCAAATTTGTCAGGCTTGGAACTCAGAAATCACTGGTCCACAGCTGTCTGTACATTACCACATCAGATCACAGCTGCCACTGAAAGCAAGCTTTTGCATCTATGTGAAGCATCAATTAGAAAAAAGAAAAGTAGGTGCTACCATACCATATTCAGTCTGTTTTGTCTATCATTATGGCTGTCTTAAACAATCTAAAATAAATGATTGATCGCACTGCTACCTAAAATGCAATTTTCTCTTTGGATTTTTTATACTATTAAAACATGTATGATGAATCTTCTTTCATTTCTGATGTTTGAGAAAAGGCAAAACTACAATCTAGCAAACTGTAGAAAATTCATAAAAACTGTGGCATCTCTCTAAAAAAAAAAAAAAACAAGATATTTGAAGACCTTTATGCAGCATTGTTTTAAACTGCAGTTCTGTAATAAGTCATTCTGTACCTAAACTTTTTCCCTGCCTTTTCTTCTGTTTTCTTTTTTTTCTAAAATCAAAACAATGTGTTCATAAGTAAAATAAATGTTTACCACCAAACAGGCAAGAGCCCACTGTACTAAAGTATTATGTTCACATTTTGAAACCAATGTTTTTTTCTTTCTTTTAAAAAAACATTGAATTCATTAATTACCTAAATCTAAAACCTTGTGCATGCTTACACACACAGAGAGGAATAAAAATGATTGTAATAACTGAATCTTCTTTCTCCTAGGCTGTATTTTCAATGACGAGATTTATAATAGTGAGGCATCCATTTGAGCGCCTGGTGTCAGCATACAGAGACAAGTTGGAGCACCGCAAAGGAAAGATGTATTACTACGAGCGTTACGGGAGGCAGATTGTCAACCTGTACCGAAAGCGTCCGCCAAATTCACTGATGGCACTGATGCACCCACGAGAGCCCACCTTTGTGGAGTTTGTTCGCTACATCGTGGAGCGCAGGCGTTTCGATGAGCATTGGCGACCGTACCACACGGAGTGCTCCCCTTGTACCCTTCAGTACCAGTACATCTTGAAGACTGAATCCCTGGACTCGGAGGAGAGCTACCTTGTTCAGGCCCTCGGCCTGAAAAACCTTTGGTCCTTCCACAAAGCAACAAGTCACCGTATTCATAATGTGAATCCGTCCGGCAGAACAGGGTCGCAACAAGCTCAGCAGTACTTTTCACAAGTGCCACCAGATCTCGTGAAGAAACTATATGAAATATACGCTAATGACTTTGAAATGTTTAATTATACTGTGACGGAGTATTTTAACACGACAAGTAGTTAGTGTTCTAAAACTGAAATACGTATAAATCACTTTGGTTTCCGGTTACCAAGAAATGTCAGAAACTGCAATTAAATAATTGACATTTTTCAGTGCTAAGGAAAAATATGTTTGATTTAACAGTGGATAGGTAATTTAATCCTGCATATGATTCTAAGACACTTGAGTCGTGCAGTTGGAAATAACATACCGTATCACAGTTCACGAAAATTACATCTAAATTGGTCTTGTAGGTAAGTATTTTTGAGGTAAACGTGAAAAACACATCTTCATTTTAATAATGCAAGACTGTCGGACTGATCATGTGCATATTTAGAAGAAACTATAATAAAATCACCATTATTAATAAATATATAAAAACACACTATGTGATTAACTGTGTTTTTACAAGAGGTTGGTTTGCTGTAAGCTTTAATTTGATAACAAATTCATGCTTTAATACAAAAATTCATGGCAAAATTGCTTTAAATTAAGGATTCAATAGACAGTATTCTTACTTCATTTTGATCTAGTTACTTCACATTTCACAAAAATACAAAACAGGAAATGTGTAAACAATTGAGGGGCTCAGTGTGTGAGGGTGCTATCCCGCACATATTGACAAAATGAGATTATGTGGTTTTTAGACAGCTTCTGCCATCTCCCATTCACTGTAGAAATCATAATACTATTGAGTGTAAACTGTGCCATCTACATATATTTACAGAAACTAGTACATTCTTCCTTAGTAAGAATGTTTGTGCCAGAGGGGGTTATCCTACACTAGAATGTTGTCCGCTGTGTAAACGTAACCAACCTCGTAGAACTTTTATCCGATTAAATGTTTGTTCAAACTACAGATATAGGTATATTAATATTATTATGCAAGTTCTATATGCTAAAAAACTTTTATTCCTTAGTATGTGAAACAATAATATGTACAATTATTTAAAATATTACGTTAAAAGTTGGAATATCAGGCATTATAATACATTACGTATGTGTTTCATGGCTTATGTATAATGTTATGTTCATTTTATCTCTCTGTTTATGTATGTTCTTACTATATAATACAGTTTGCAGTGCTACAAAAATATATAAATTAACACATATTTTGCTCTCCTCTATTTTTTAAGTTACCACATGTGTATCACGTATTAACTAAAAACAATTGTACCTCAATATAAGTTTTTTTTCCCCAATATAACATTTCTACTACTAAAACTTCTTTCTTCTCATCAATCAATTTNTGGTGGTACTGACCCCCTCAATTGTACACGAGGATAAAACAGTATGCTATTGGCCCACAATGTGTGTTTAATGGTTGAACTAGTTTGTGCAAACTGCATGAAAACTTGTGTAGTGAATCTCAAATTTAATTATAAATTTTTCTCCCCAGATTTTTTATTATGTACACAGAGGATATTCAGTCACTTGTGAAAAACTTTTCACAAGTTACTAGCTACCACAGCTAAAGCATAGACTAACCACACTAAAAGTGTTTGTGAAGTGATTTAGAGTAACACTATCCAGGAAAATGGTATGCTGAAGTCCGGAAAAGAATTTTGTTGTTAAAATATTATTTCAAAGAGTAAGTCGTACTGTTCTATCCATACAGCTTACTGTGTGTGTGTATATTTGTAATACAGTAAACCCTCAACAACTTGGACTAAATGGAGGTAAAAGTTGTCAGAATTACAATCTGTCAGCCTTATCGAGAGGTTAATTGTAATTTACGCTGTTAGAAATTAAAACTGTTTTAGTACAGTCGAAGCCCGGAACACTGCAGCCCCTTTATATTGCGCAGCAATTTTATGTACCAAGGCCTGAATAAATAAATAAGTGGAAAGCGTGCAGTTGGGTAGATATGCGATCTGTCACTCAGGTGTTGTGGGAAGTACGAGGGGGTGGATGCAGCGGGCACTCTCTCCCCTTACTTTGGGCGCAGAGATGCAGTGTCTTGCAGTAAAATCCCTTGAATGCAATATTACGAATCATTTTAATGGTGTCTTGTTCAGCACAGACCATTATTAGTGTCACTGCTTCTCCTCCCGGCAGTAAAGCAAAGCTCAGAGCTTTCTCAAGGTGTTTTAGTTTCCCCTCCTTTTACCAGTTGTGCTGATTGACACTCCCTCCAACAAGTTTTTTCATGTAGCAAGGTGCATCGGAGAGAAGGGCGCAAGGAGGGCACGGAATGTGCTAGGTGTTGCGTTGAGGGGAAGTGACAAGGAGGGGAGAAAGGAGCAAGGTGGAAAACTGTGGAACAAGAGGGAAGAAAGATTGAGGGAAACAGCGACACCACTTTTTTTTTTGGGATGAGCACAGTCTATAAGATAAAATAAAATAAATGGAAGTCGTTTACGCAAGCAGCTGGCTTTCTTCTTTTATTTTTATGGCATTCACGCAGCAAAAAAAAATACAGCCTTTGGTGAAATAAGTACGTACAGCCTTGCCTGGAATAAGTCACGTTTTTAAGTGTTCTTGCTTGAATGATGCCCTCCTTCACACCACGTTTCTCACGGAAAAGCTACGCAGGTCTTTGTTATGTCCTCCAGCAGTCAAGTTATATCAGGGTGGCACTGTAATTATAAGTCCGTATTGCAAACTAAATTTATAATAAATGCATCAATAGAACAGCGTACAGTTTAGTTTAAATACCATTGAACAACAGACACATCTTCGCCGGCTGGCCACTTTGTTTTAAACAAAGGTTTCTCTTGTTGCCCTTCAACCAGATCTTGCTTGCACATGTAGTAAATGCAACTCTGAATAAGATATTTTTTTATGTTAGGAAATAATGTCCAGTGTAATTTTTATTAAGACTCCAAATGGCAAATGTGTGTTTTAAACACTTTTATTTTGAAAAAAAGTTTGTTTTTTTATCAGTTATCCAAAGTCCGGGACATAGAGGCCGGAGTTATCTAGGGTTTACTGTGTGTGTGTGTGTGTGTGTATATATATATATATATAGACACACACACACACACACTCGCACACGTATACATACATTAGATATATAGCCAAATTGTTTTGCATTATTTCTGCTTGAAAATAAATATTTGTTAATTTTTTTAAGAATTGCAATGCTATACAAAATTGTAACCCTGAGTAGTAGTTACCATTTATAAATGGCATCTTGGTGTAAGATACAGTATGTACTTTGTACAAATTACAGTAGATTTCAAGCTGAATATCCACACAAAACATATTATGATTAAAATAATTTGCAGCCAAAAAATATTCAATTTTGCAACGTAATCAATATGAAATGAAATTTTTAAAATCTGAACTACAATTTAAATCTGGTTATCAGCGCAAATGCTTGCAGTCAAGGATTCACTTCGTATTGATACCAATTCAGTAGTAGTCTCGCAATAGTCGATAGTTTTTTTCAGAAACAAAGGTTTTGTAGCATTAAGTTTGTGTGCCGTATACATGACATAGTAAAGTGGCAAGTTTCGTTTCACTTGAAAACCTATGCTTGTGTTTTTTCTTGTATAATATAGAATGTGTGGCAAAAAATACTAAACTGTAATTTTAGTTGTACATATTATGGTGCAGAAAGAACAAACAAATTCAAAAACATGGTGATGTTCTGTAAATCATGATATGTTATTTTAGTGTTATTAAAACAAACGTGTCAAATTTTCTTTGGGTTTCACATTGTACAACAGTTTGCAATTTAAGCAGAATTATGGTATATCTCTAGAAATGACTGTTGAATATTGTCAGCTTGCATGCAAAAACAAATTTTGGGAGTTGGTGAAAAAACCACACCTCAGATTATATCATTAGAACTAAATACTGAAATGATGAAAGCAAAGTTCTGTATGTGTAAATAAAATTCCTTTGTTCCAGTCAAATTGGCTGGGTTAACTTACATTAGAGAATTTTTATATTCCTGAAATGCAATACTGTATTATTAAAGATATGACTGATAACATTACAAAATAATGTTCACTTTAAAAAAAAATTCATTTGCCACATTTTTATAACAGCATGGAAAGCATCAAATAAAATAGTATCTTGCATTTACTGTGCAGAAAAAAAATTAACTGTTTTTTTGTCAAGACTGATATTTGTAAATGTAATATACTTCACAAAATTTGAAAATAAAAAGATTTTCACATTAATCTGGAATGTACGTAAAGACAAAGTTAAGTTAATTACTTTAAGTTAATTACTTCACCCAGCATTTAAATGGAAGCAGTTAAACTGAATTTTGATGAGAATTATTATGGACTAAACTAAAAGAACATCACAAATGCAAATAGCTACGGTTAATTATGTATAGTTCTCGACATTATTTTTATTCACTGTGTGGAAAACATGATTTTTAGGAAAACAAAACAATTTTATGGCAACATACAATAATCTTTGTTATAAAAAGTTGAACAAACTGTATATAGTACTTGCTTCAAAGTGTGAAAGCTACCAATCATCAATTGTCAGGAAATTAGAAAATGAAATATTTAAATCCCAAAAGTGGATAAGTAAGTAGGTTGACTGGTTACAGCTTAATAACTTGTTCTCCTGGAATGATTTAAAAAAAACATAGAAATCCAAATTAAGGATAACCAGATCTTGGTCCTTACAAATGAGTCAATTGTGTTAACATGGTTTCACCTAGCTTAGTCAGAAACGTTTGGGTAAATAAACTTTTGTTGTTTAGGTAATAAACTGCAAACTGCTACAAGAGAAAATAATAGATGTACAAAGTTTTTATGGAAATTTATACACATTTAAGGCAATCTTAAACATTTCTCATTTTGCAGGTGCAACATTTACAGCAGGGTGTTTTTTTTCTTCTGTATATAGTAAGCAATGAACTACTGGACAAGGAATTTGGTGCTTGTAAATTGACGCCACTCACGTATCTTTACCACACGAGGTTAAAACCGCAATGATGACCAAAAATTTGTAGGCTGGATGACAAATCCCAGAAGTTCTCGCTAGTAGATCTTCAGCAGTAAACATGTTTATGGGATGGAGCAATATCTCAGATATGTGTCCCGGGCTCCCAGCGATGTGGTTGAATGGGGTTAATTTGCTAAACTACACAAATTTCAGATGCATAAATTACATGCCTTCACAAAAAGGTGTAAAATTATAGCACTCTTGCATAAAAGGTTTCCGAGAAACAATTTACTGTGCCAGGTTATGTAGCGCAAGACACTGTCAATGCAGTGACGGCGGACCCCACCTAGTGGAGTGCCAGTATATTGGTGTTAAATATTTGAGTTCTTGTGATACACACTATTTGTCCAAAAAACTTGTAGAAGGTTGAGTTCTGGTGACAATATGTTAATCCATTTCTGGTACACCAATGCAACCGATACCTTCACCAATAATGCAGCATAAAACTTGCGTGTGCACGCACACACTGTGATGCAAGAGCACATCAAAAATAGTTATTTCAGGTGCAGCATACCTGTGAGGGAGCGCCAGTCCTCAAGCGACACCATTATGTACAGCTGCAGCACCAGCTGGGGTGCAGACTCTAGAAACGACTCGAAGAGGTGCAGCATGCAGATGTCGTTCTGCTGGTGATATAGTCTATGGAAGTCTGTAGGGTCCCCCGACGACCTGGCTTCCAGCCCCGTCTTCAACACCACCACCTGCCTACACAAAACATTGCAGAAAAATTCCATGTAGTGGCGTTGCTGTAACTCCAATTCAGACTCTGAATTTCTACGTAAATAACAAGCCATCTGTGGCTAATATACAAAATTAAAAACTTTGAATCTAATTGTCAATGGAAAATTCAGAAAAACCCATGCATTAGTTCTCAAATTTCCTTTCATTAACAAAACTCGTAACTCTCCTTTAAGATAAAAAGTGACATTCAATGTTACTGTTAGGCCTGTCGCACACCAGCCAATAATTGTCTGAATTTGATTCTATCTCGATTTTGTCAAAACTGGAGGATTGCAGCAATTCAATTCAGTTTTATGGCATTGGATCAGGACTGGACACCATATATCAAAACTTTGACTCAAATCAGAATGCGTTGCCAGATCTTCCAGTTAGTCATGTGTCGCATGCCTAACTGGAGACGGTACATATTGTATCTCTGTTACCTGTGAAGCAAAAGTGAAAACTGCACAAGCAATAAGTCGTGGCATATTTTGTAAGTCTGGAATGCAGAAGTGTACTTAAAATAACAATTTTAGTGAAAGGCTATATGCTATTAAAGGCATGGATAATTTTCCACTAATTCAATCACAAATTTAAACATTATCTTAGAAACTGAAGGGCTTGCTTTGGGAGAAGTTGCTGACTCCGGAACCAACCAGCAACTGCACGCTGGCAACAGAGAACTGTGAATTTGATAACAAATTCCTGGAAGTGTGTGCTTACACAAAATGTTTTGTTACCCAAAATTTCTGTCCGGGCTTCATTCAGATAGTTTGGCTGGGCTGCAGAAATGGAAGTTTTTACCTGCAATTGAGCCGGACCAGCAATTCTACTGAATCTGATTATATGTGCGGCTGTACATGCTTATCTATTATCTCGGACAATGGAAACAAAAACAACAGTTCGCATAACCCAACACCTACACTGTCCATTATAAATGGGAAATTGCACTTCTTTAGCATGTAACAGTGTAATGTAAAACCCAAAGACTGTCGAGAAAACCAAAAGAAATGTACTGTCTTAATTCAAAGGCAGCAAGTAACAGGCTACTGGTCAACCTGCTCCGCATACAATCTCTTCTAATGACAACTCCACATCTCTTCTAATGACTAACTCCAAAACGTCTTTCAAGTGTACTATTTCTGGGTCAGTCACTCCATTACAAAATTCACATACCATTCAGGGAAGTTATTTTTCAACCAGTTTAGGGAGTGGAGGACAATAATGTTGCTGCAACTCATACAAACTTTAAGTTATGAATCTCACTATCTTCTGTAACCCCACATGCAAGCAACGCCATTTCATCTGATCTTTGTTAAGGATGGCAACGTTTTCAAAATACTGGAGTTAGTTATTTCCAATATTACATCTTATGACCACCTCAGCATATGCTATAGGGAACTCTTTGCTAAAACAATATGTATAAAACAGGAGTAAACCAGTCTCACTAGCCAAAAACTTTAATACAACACTAAAAAAAAAAACCACTACCATAATCTGTTGTTAATGTTTAGCAAGTCCACTTGTACCTTAAAATATATGTAGTTTCAGGCTGAGAATTTCATGAAGGTTAATTTCACAAGAAGGAAAAGAAGAGAGAGCCTGATAAAGTGAAAGAACAGGCTCACCTGTGCAGGATCCCGAGCAGCAGGATGTGGGCGACCCAATGGGAGACATTGACGTTCTCGTCGGCAATGTGCCAGCGCATGCTGAACACCTGCACGACGAGTGCAGGCACCACGATCAACAGCAGTGTGCCAACTGCCCAGTACATGTGGCCGTAGTGGAAATAATTGACCACGAGCACTACATCTGCAACATGCACAGTTTATACATTGTAAAGTTTGCTTCTCGGTTAACTGAAGAGCTGTGAAATAAAACCTCTGAAAAATGTCACCGCTCCTTACAAGCATATATTTTAACACGCACACATGCATGCACGCACGCACACACACACACACACACACTGGCATGTGCCCAGTCAAGTTGGTAATGATGGACAGAATGTAGTTCCAGGTCTTACGTTGAATAAGTGTCTGATAGACATTTGCGACTATTGAAACAATTTTTTTTGGTCTCTGTTTTCTCAGTGCATACAAGTGTAAAAATGAACCAGTTTGTAAAATGTATACTTTCTTATTTCACAGTTTCACTTGACCGATGCGCAAGTAATGTGATCAGGGCCATTGCAATGTTAATTTTACATTTGACGGACGAATACACAATGTGCATAGAAGTAGATTTTAAGCAAGCATAGCTTGCAACAAAGCTTAGTTTATACAGGGTAAACCCTGTTCATTAAACATGCTTTAAGAGCAATAATTCTTTTTCTGTAACAAAATTTTACACACAGGTTCTGAACAGGTGAACCTAGAGTAGTGTAATCACTTGCATCTTATTTACTTAAAAGCAAAAATCAGGAAAACGAATATGATTGTGTATGGCAGTAGTAAATAATAATCGGGAAAATTGCACAAGCCCAAACAGGCAGACAATACCCACCATAAACACAGGTTGAACAAATAGAAGGAAAATGGGTGGAACACATCTACATGAAAAACAATTTTAGGACGTTACATTACTCAGATTCATAAGATTGATAAAGTGAAATCCCAATGAGAAAATGGTGCGCAGAAGTCGAAAACGTGTCGGGAAGAGTCCACTGCCACTGCTCGAAGAAGTGACGTTCAGTTTACTACAAGTGATGTTAGTTTGGCCTGTATAGTGCCAGCAGTGTCGCGTGGTTTGTCCCTCCAACGGCGTG